>CM074722.1:35025707-35218207 GCA_037306005.1 Rhinophrynus dorsalis | reverse complement strand
CAGGGTGATACACTTCTATACACACCACACAGTCTGATCTCCTAAACACAGGAACACCAGGGTGATACACTTCTATACACACCGCACAGTCTGATCTCCTAAAAACAGGGACACCAGGGTGATACACTTCTATACACACCACACAGTCTGATCTCCTAAACACAGGGACACCAGGGTGATACACTTCTATACACAGCACACAGTCTGATCTCCTAAACACAGGGACACCAGGGTGATACACTTATATACACACCACGCAGTCTGGTCTCCTAAACACAGGGACACCAGGGTGATACACTTATATACACACCACACAGTCTGACGCTCTGTTTAGAAACAAATCCTGTCTAAGAACCCTAGTAAGAAAACGTATTGTTCAACAGATGTTAGTGCCAGTCATAGACTACTGGGATGTAGTATATGTTTCTACACCTCAAATCTGTTTTGAAACCTTAACATTGTATAATTCATTATGACACATCATTCTCCAGTATAATTACCCTTGCTATCATTGTGATGTATTTAAATAACTAAATAGGCAAAAACTCAATTCCAGATGTACCCTTCACCTTTGTTACCTAGTTATAACCATTTGTCTGGAAAGCTACCAGATTACCTGAGCAGTAAGCTCACTCCACCTCTCCATACTAACTGCAGTATAACTTCAGCTCCACTGCTAGCAAATCATGGAGTATTCCACAATACAAGAACAAAACATTTTAATCTGCCTTCTCCTATACAGATCTGAAATCCTGGAATACCCTACCTGAAAAAAATCTAATGTTCTTGCAGTTTCAAATCACTAAAATAACTGCTTCTAGCAATTGAAGACTATATGTAACTATATTTAAAGGGATAGTAATGTTTCACAATAAAAGCAGCTCCAATTAATCTTCATAGTATTAAGGCCATGGAGAGTGTTATTTCAATACTGTCAGAGTTGTAGTTCAAGAGTAATTCAATGACAAAGTATCCCCCTCCCGCCCCTTTTACTGATGTAACACTGCTCACCTCAGAGCAGCAAGACTGTCCGGATGGATCGCAGAGAGGGACAATCTTCAGTAATCATAAGGAAACACCTGAATAACCTGTCAAGGGGGGCAAGGTTTTGCTTATACTCACAGTAAGAAGACTGTCCCTTGCTGTGAACTGTCCGGTCAAGAGACCAGATTCCACATCTGAGGGGAGGCGGCTTACACTAGTTAAAAGGGGTGGGAG
This sequence comes from Rhinophrynus dorsalis, assembly GCA_037306005.1. Lineage (NCBI taxonomy): Eukaryota > Metazoa > Chordata > Amphibia > Anura > Rhinophrynidae > Rhinophrynus > Rhinophrynus dorsalis. The sequence continues at coordinate 35,216,989 of CM074722.1, read as the reverse complement.
GGGGTACTTTATCATTCAGTTACTCTTGAACTACAACTCTGATAGTAATGAAATAACACTCTCTATGCCCAAATACTATGAAGATTAATTGGAGCTGTTGTTTTTGTGAAACATTACCATCCCTTTAAAAAATAATGTCCCATTTTTCTTTTTACGTTTGTATAAATGTATATCTTTGCATTGTAAATGCCCTCCAAGACATACTTGAAAATCAAACAAATCTCAATGTATTTTTCCTGGTAAAACACGTTCTAAATAAATAAAAGTAGTGCAATTCTAGAGCATACCATCTGCTTCATTGACCAGTGATTCTTAAATCCATTGCTTAGGGCATACCTTCAGGTCAGGATTTCAGGATATCCCTAGTAGACTAAGCGCAATGACTGAGCCAGAGATAACCACCTATGATCAGGCAGGGATATCATTTATACCTTTCCTTTTGGTGTGCTGAGGACTAGCACTGAGAAACACTGCCATAGAGTAAGAAATCAAAAAGCCTATTAATTTAAAGGAGAAGTAAATTTTTTATGAAAACTAATGTTATAGGGCTTTTCTAGCTAAGTAAAACACAGGCACATTCTCCGCTGTCAGTTGTTTTATTCAAATAACATTTCAAATTGTATGAAAGTGAATTACAGTGTGATTACTTCCTAAACATCCAGCATGATTGAGCAGTTTTCTGTCACATTCTACAGAGAATTGTTTATCAGTGATTCACTTCTCCCCGAAAAATGCAACAGAATAGCTAACTGGAATATCACCACTAGAGGGCACTGTTAATGTACAGTACTATCAGGGAGGCCTCTGATTGGCCCCATATTTAATCTACAGCATAAAAACGACCCCAAACATCCAGACAAAGTCTTTAAGAACAATCTTCAGTGTAAAGAAGAAGTAGTCCTGGAATTGAACGTATGTACCCCTCAGAGATCTGATCTCAATATCATCGAGCAGGGGCGGATTGTCGGGGAATACCAGCGAGGGCATTTTTTTTTTTAAGCAGCCCACTAGCTGCATGGACGTCCCTATCAATGCCCCCTTGTGGTCTCTGTGCGGCATGGGAGAGCAGGTGCCAGGATATTATGTCATATCCTGGCGCTCTGCATTAACCCTTTGAGTTCTTTGCAATGCTTTGCGTACCCCTCTGGCATTCAAAGGGTTAACTAGGAATGCAAAGGCTGTCACAGACCTCTCCTTCAAAATATTGTGGGATGGTGAGGGGAGATCCTCTGATCTCCCCCACTTGCCCATGATTTAGCGGCCCACCGGGGGATGCCCGATCCCCCAGTAGGACAAACTGCCCATGTCATCAAGTCTGTTAGGGATTACATGAAGAGAGAAAAGCAACTTAGGCTTGGTTAGTTCTCCTAGATGCTATTTTGAAGGCAAAGGGTGGCCACACCAAATAATGATTTGATATCAATTTTTCTTCTGTTCACTCACTATGTAGTTTGTTAATTGTCAAAAATAAACTATTAACATGTCTGTTTAGAAGCTTTCTTACTTTACAGCATTTTTTTCACACCAGCCTATAACTTTTGCACATTACTGTGAAAAAACAAATAAACATACAAAAAAACAAGTGTTTAAAGGGATAGTAATGTTTCATAATAAAAGCAGCTCTAATTAATCATCATAGTATTTGGACTTTGGAGAGTGGTATATCAATTCTGTTAGAGTTGTAGTTCAAGAGTAATTCAATGATAAAGTATCCCCCTCCCTCCCCTTTTACTGATGTAACACTGTTCAGCCAGACCAGAAGGGAGGTGCCCAGGTAGACTGCAGAGGGGGACAATCTTCAATTAAGATAAGGGAAAAACCTGAAAAACCTGTCAAGGGGGGGCAGGGCTTTCATTGTTCTCATAGGAAGAAGACTGTCCCCTGCTGTTATCTGTCTGGTCTATGGACTGGATTCCACATCTGAGAAGAGATGGCTTACACTAGGTAAAAGGGGCAGGAGGGGAAACTTTTCTTGTGAATATCTCTCAAACCATAAAGGTTTGAGAGATAAGACATATCGTTCTTCATGTTTTTTTAATGCCTACAATATAAAATAAAGATAAAACAAAGTATTACTATCCTTTTAAACTGTAATAATTCTGGAAATGTGCATCTCTCAGCTGTAACTCAACAGGAAAAGGCCTACCATATATTTTTTTCATAAAAAGGTTTACTGAGTCATTAAAGGTTAAATTTAAGTAATTGGGAATTTTTATTTGTTGTCTGTGTTGCCTTAGAATTGCACATCTTTTCCTTTGTGGGCGTGGCTTTTGATAATAGCAGCAGGGTTAAAAAAAATCCTTCCTGACTCCAAATGGCAGTCAGATAATTCCCTGGATCAACAACCTATCTGCACTGAAGTTATCTATCATAATTCTCAATACTGTTCTGTGCTAGATAGGCATCCATTACTTTTTTGAAAGCACTTACATTGTCTGCAAGTACAACATCCTGAGGCAAAGAATTCCATCTCCTTACATCCCTTAGTGTAAAAAATCACAGCCTTTGTTTTAGTTGAACGTGCCTTTCCTCTAGTCTTAATGGATGACCTCTCGTTCTTAGCTCAACTCTTTGTTTAAATAATTAATTGGATAGTTCTTTGTATTGATCATGAATATTGGTGTTGAGAATACTGAGCTTTATAATATACACAGCCCAAGAGTCAATACAAAACTTGACTTTCACCCTGACCACATAGCCCCTACATTTTCTTACAGGTCTTACGGTAGGATTACCCTAAACATTTTGCGATCAAACTTGTCTGTCCCCCTCTGCTCATCTCAGCTATTGTCCATATTTTATAATGTTAAATCTGGATCAGTAATTGTTACAATATGACTCTTTCTGTTTGTAATTTAACTACGCAGCAATATGTTAATCCATATATTTGCAGTCTATAACCCTTTTATTGTAATAAACTTTAAACCTTTAAAAAAAAAAAAAAGGAGAACTTGATTTTATTTTTAATTTTTTTATTCAATACTGAAAACAATACAGAATTCTGGGGTGAATGTACAGTGGAGATTCCCCTCTAAATCAGCAGCTTGAATAGAGATTTTTACTCTCTATGTGCCTAGCATTAACCCTGTGAGTGCCAGAGAGATATCCAGAATATTGCGTTGGCACTCAAAGGGTTAGTTTATTATACTATGTAAGGCAAAATTTCTCCCATTAATGACCTTTATACCAAGGCAGGACAATGACGCAGTCTATGGTCACTTTGAATTGTTCCTTACACCTACTTTAAGGCAATGTACTAAACAAGTAATAGAGGTATTAGCGTGAGTGTCCACCATTTTCCTGCGTGTGCTTTGGGGCTGGTGTGATGGTGGAGACTGGCCCACGTACACTGTAATATGTACCCTGAAGTGAAGCCAATGCCAGTAAGGCTACACTGGAGAATTAATGAATTTACCCTTTCCTGACTGTATTTATGATTAACCCATTAGATACTATAAAGGTCTCCAACATCCAAGTGGTTCTGCATAATCACATTGGAGGATCTATAGCTAGTTTGTGTATGGAAGTGTCTGACTCTATGTTGAGGATAGCTTGTGTTCTTAAGATAGAACCCTATGATTTATTGAACAATTCTAGGGAGACGGGGATGCTGCATAAGAATGAGTTTGAATATCTCAACATTAATCTCCCCAGGAGAGAGGTATTTTATCACCACTTGAAAAATCCCCAAAGATGAGCTGCAAGGCCCTAGAAGACTGGTAATCAGGGATCAGATCACTGACTTTACATTTCTCCTTATATACCATCGGGGGGAGTGAAAATTCCATAAATTCTCATTGACGTAAATAGGACTGTTAACCCCTTGAATGCAAGAGGGGTCTACAATACAAATCAATGTGTTGGAGACCTGTCTAATATTCAAGTGGTTAAAAACACAATTTAAATCATTGGGAATTTTCATTCCCCAACTCCGGTGGTGCAGTTGTTTTGCTCCAGAAATGCACCTCTTTAGCTTGATGAATAAGGCCTGTGATTTCCACACGACTGTCATATACTCTTCCTCTGCTTCTTGTTTAATGCCATATACTAAGCTAGACACTGAGGAAGCTGAATTGACTTACATCATTTCGCTTTCAGTACTATACGGTGGTGTTTGAGGGCTTGTTGGTATTAAAGGGATAGTAATGTTTCACAATAAAAACAGCTCCAATTAATCTTCATAGTATTTGGGCCGTGGAGAGTGTTATTTCAATTCTGTCAGAGTTGTAGTTCAAGAGTAATTAAATGATAAAGTATCCCCTCCTGCCCCTTTTACTGATGTAACGCTGCTCACCTCAGAGCAGCAAGACTGTCTGTATGGATTGCAGAGAGGAACAATCTTCAGTGAGCGTAAGGAAAACCTGAAAAACCTGTCAAGACGGGCAGGGTTTTCCTTATACTCACAGTAAGAATGTCCCTTGCTGTGACCTGTCTGGTCAAGAGACCAGATTCCACCTCTGAGGGGAGGTGTCTTACACTAGGCAAAAGAGGTGGGAGGGGGATACTTTATCATTCAATTACTCTTGAACTACAACTCTGACAGTACTGAAATAACACTCTCCATGGCCCAAATACCATGAAGATTAATTGGAGCTGCTTTTTGTGAAACATTACTATCTACTTCTAAAGTAGAATGTGTGCACTTATATGCACTATAGCCATCCTATGCTCGAATACATACCCTAAAAATAGCTGAGGAGGTGGATTTGTACATTCCCCCATAGACTAGGTAAGTATATTATTAACAATTATCCAAAAAACTGAGCGTAAGGTGGGCAACCAACAACTGTATGGCAGCAAGTTGTCCATCCCTGACTTGAAGGAACATTGGATCTGGGGGGCACACATATTGTTGGGTCTATAGCCTTGGTGGCCCAACTTTTTTTGCTGCCTATGCATGAGTACGTCAAGGAAAAATAAATAAGATTTATTTTAACCCATTGAGTGCCAGAGGGGTATGGAACGCATTGCAAAGCAATGCAAATGAAAACTAACACCTCCTAATAATGGAATATGGAATTCTTTGCCTCGGGATGCTGTGCTTGCAGATACTGGATATCCTTTTAAAATGTCACATTCTAAACAATGTGCGCTACATAGCGCATTCAGCTTGTCGCCGTGATGAAAAGGGCGACATGAGAATCTCTCCCTGCATCAAAGCGCGAGATTCTCATGTCATATCCTTAAATGCAGAGGAATGCTGGAACATTTCTACAGAAGATCTTTACGGATCGGCAGACAAGTCAAAACTGATCACTCTAAAAGCTGGAAAACCCTTCAATATAATTTTGTGACATACTAACAATTATCTAAAAAAATATGCAGAACTAGAGCACTGAAATTGTAATATCACTCAAGACAACTCGTTATACTATCACTCATTAATGCTGCCATGTACCTGTATCTAAGTTTTTCATAATACATATAAATAAAAACCTAAAATTCTATACATAGATACTTGATAGGGCACTAATGTGATGAAGTCTATAGAAAGTCTTATATTGAGTTAGATTGCTCGTAGTGAAAGTACCAAAATGTAACTTTTATTGAAAACAACAAAACTTATTAAAATAAAACATATATGAAAAAGCCTGATGGTGAAACACGCATCAGCATTTTATCTTGGCACCCTGTAAAAATAAGTTTATAGAAATGAAGACTATTAGTACACTTTAGAACTTATTACATCCTTGTTCTTCTCAATAACTCTATTGGTCATGTAACACTTTGTGACCATATTAACAGGGTGTTGGTAGATTTTAATTTAAAGGGATAGTAACACTTCGTTTTAACTTTATTTTATTTTGTAGGCATTAAAAAAACATGAAGAATGATATAAGTCTTATCTCTCAAACCTTTATGGTTTATGAGATATTCACAAGCAAAGTTCCCCTCCCGCCCCTTTTACCTAGTGTAAGCCATCTCTTCTCAGATGTAGAATGCAGTCCATAGACCAGACAGATAACAGAAGGGGACAATCTTCTTTGTATGAAAACAATGAAAGCCCTTCCCCCCTTGACAAGTTTTTCAGCTTTTTCCATTATCTTAATTGAAGATTGTCCCTCTCTGCAGTCTACCTGGGCATCTCCCTTCTGATTTGGCTGAACGGGGGGGATACTTTGTTTGTGAATATCTCTTAAACCATAAAGGTTTCAGATATAAGACTTATATCATTCTTCATGTTTTTTTAATGCCTACAAAATAAAATAAAGTTAAAATGAAGTATTACTATCCCTTTAATAGCTGCCGCAATATTGCGAGAGAACTCGGGCGATGAATATTAACAGATTAACCCTTCAACTACCAGTGAGGGATTGACTGACGCTTGTACATTTGAGCTTTTTTGCTAAACTGAGAAGCATTATGCTGGGTTATTGATTTCAGGATATATATTTTAATCAATTTCAAACTCATATTGTACAAACACAAATACACATTAACCCTTACAATGTCGGTGTCATATTGACGGCACTAGCTAATAACTTAGCAATTTTTTTTAAGGTTGCTTGAGTTAGAATCTCGCTGCCGATAGTAGCATTAAAGGGATAGTAATGTTTCATAATAAAAGCGGCTCTAATTAATCATCATAGTATTTGGACTTTGGAGAGTGTTATTTCAATTCTGTCAGAGTTGTAGTTCAAGAGTAATTCAATGATAAAGTATCCCCCTCCCGCCCCTTTTACTGATGTAACACTGCTCAGCCAGAGCAGAAGGGAGGTGCCCAGGTAGATTGCAGAGAGGTACAATCTTCAATTAAGATAAGGGAAAAACCTGAAAAACCTGTCAAGTGGGGCAGGGCTTTCATTGTTCTCGTAGGAAGAAGATTGTCTCCTGCTGTTATCTGTCTGGTCTATGGACTGCATTCCACATCTGAGAAGAGATGGTTTACACTAGGTAAAAGGGGCGGGAGGGGAACGTTGCTTGTGAATATCTCTCAAACCATAAAGGTTTGAGAGATAAGACTTATATCGTTCATGTTTTTTTAATGCCTACAAAATAAAATAAAGATAAAACAAAGTATTACTATCCCTTTAAGGTTGAGTTTATTACACACATTCAAGCATGTCTATAATCTTTTCCACCGCATAACTTTATCTAGGATGGAAAACAATGGGTGCTTCTCAGTTTAATTACAGTTCTCTCCCAGCAGAGCTGACAACTATTTTTTTTTTTTTAAAGCGGAACTACCACCCCTTACAAACATGGCCCCAATTAATTACCCATCTGGAGACTAGCTGCTCAGTAGCGCTAGTCGGCAGAACCATTACTGAGCAGCTAGTCGCCATATGGGTAATTATTTGGGGCCATGTTTGTAAGGGGTGGTAGTTCCGCTTTAATATATGTTTTATTTTAATAAGTTTGCTGTTTTCAAGAAAAGTTATGTTTTAGTATTTTCACAAGAAATCTATCTCAATATAAGACTTACTATAGACTTCATCACGTTAGTGCACTATTAAGTATCTATGTATAGAATTTTTGGGTTTTATTTACATGTTTTGTGACATACTAACCTCATTTGGATTAAAATCATCCTATATAATAACTTGCTAAAACGTGTGTAACGACGAAGTCATGCGCAGTAGAGACTGCCCGCGCCGCGGCTGATACAGAGCTCGACGCTCGAGCGTCCAGCTCTGTATCAGCCGCGGCGCGGGCAGTCTCTACTGTGTGTGACTGCCCCATGACCTGCTGGCACTGGCACTGTGGCCCGTGTAACGGGTTCTTCAACTAGTATATATATATATATATATATATATATTATTGATTCACCTTGCACTCCAATAAAACAAATCAATGAAACTAGTGCTAAGCAATGACCTGCACAAGAGTGTCAGACTTTGGGTTTTATGCTCAAAACCAAAGTTTTGATGCTTTGGATACTGGAGAGAACGCAGCTTCTTGCTTAGCAGTAGTTTAATTTATTTGTTTTATTGGGTGGTGAAGTAAACCAATCCTATATAAATATGATTTCAATGAGAGAGATCCAAATGAGATTATCATGTCAGTAAGTTATATTGAAGGGTTTTCCAGCTTTTAGAGTTTAGAGTGATCAGTTTCGACTTGGCTGCCGACCCGTTAAGATCTTCTATAGAAATGTTCCGGTATTCCTCTGCGTTTAAGAACTCGACATGAGAAACACCCAGCTCTGTATGTATTTCCTTACACAGCTTCGTGTCATAGGCAAAGATTTAGACCTGTCAAGGTTTGGTTGAGCTGCTCTAACTCTGCTGCTTGATTCTGCTGTCTGAGCTAATTTAGTGCTCTGCTATCCATTACTGCTGCCTTCCCTTTCCTGGATCAGTCTGAATCAGCTGATCTGTGTTTGCTCACTTGACTGTAATCAGTCAACCCTTCCAGGGTATTTAAAACAGCTTGGCTCACTTCCTGGTTGCCCTTGTGTTCTGGCTGCAAGTGCTTTATCCTGAGTTGCTAATTATCTATGCATGACCTGACTTCCTCTGATGTCCCTTCTGGCTCCTGACTCCTGGATTGTTCCTGACATCATTGATCTCTGTATTTCTGACCCCGGCTTGACTGAATAGCTGTCTTGGTTCCTGACCCGGATTGTCTTTTGGTTTACATTTCTGGATCACGATTTTACTTTGTTTTCTTTTGTTATTTTAATAAAGGTGTTTTGCACTTTACATTTTTGTGTCTGTCTAGTTCCTGGTCCCTAACAAGACCCTACTTTCAATTCCCACTTCTAGATCATTAATAAACAAATTAAAAAGCATTGGGCCCAGGACTGGACCCGGTGGCACTCCACCTTCAACTTTAGACCAACTTGAAAAGGTTCCATTTAGAGCAACTCTCTGCCAGTTCTCAATCCATGTACAGATATTGCCACACCAAACCGAAACCTTTTAATTTATGCAGTAACCTGTTGTGAGCACTGTACCAAAGGTTTTTGTAAAATCCAAGAATACTACATCAACAGTAATACCCTTGTGCAAATTACTACTTACCCTTTTGTAAAATGCAAGTAAATTAGTCTGACATGATCTGTTCTTCATAAGACCATGCTGACTGCTACTAATATTGTTTGTCTTCATGTAGTTCTGAATACTGTCAGTTAGTAACTCTTCTAATATCTTACCCACTAAGGAAGTCAAGTTCACAGGTCTATAATTTCCTGGTTTGGATCTTGGCCCTTCTTGAACAATGGTACTACATCAGTTTCCTCCAATCACAGGGCACTATGCCTGATGAAAGTGAATATATAAATATTAAGTATAATGGTCTTGCTATTACTTTACTAAGTTCATTATGTACCCTTGGGTGTATACCATTAGGTACAGGTTTTTATTCACCATAACCTTTTACAGTCTCTTTTGCACTTTGTCCTCAGTAAGCCATGTACATGATGGAGAAAATTCTGTGGTTTTGTCTATTTGCCCATATCCTGTCATTTTTTGCTTCTTTTGTATATACTGAAACAAAGAATGTATTTAGGGTGTCAGCCATAACCTTATCCTACCTAATCAATTCACCTATCTCATCCTTAAGAGGACCAGCATCATCCCCTTTTCCCTATGCCAGACGCAGAGTCTCCTCAGATCTGAAACCCTGCCCCCGTTATGTCAGCATAAGGGGGCAGGGTTTTCTTTATACTGACAGACAAAATATTGTCCTGTGTTGCAATCTGTCTGGTCAAGCAACGTAGGGAAAAGTGGAGGGGGGGGACTTTAAAATAAAATTAAAGAAGAATACAAAGATATGGACATTTACAAAGGTACCATTCATTACAAAAAATATGAGGAATAAAGGAGCAGTAAACTTTTTTTATGAAAACATTGTCATGGTTCCCAGAGAAGTTCAAGAGTCAGTAAGGTACAGTTAAATGCAATTTATTGACAACCGAAAGGTAAGCAAAATGTATGCAATATATACAGCAGGAACAAGCAGATGGTTACAGGCCAGCGAGCTCTGCTATCAGGAATAGTAGGCTGCCGAGCCTGACCAGTCTGATGGAGACTAGGCCTAAGCTCCTGGTAGTCTCTGCTGGAGCCAGAAACAGGAGCAGGAACACAGGATCTTGATCCGACGTAGCGGGCGTACCGACTCAAGCCTGCAGTCGGTAAGGAGCAATATCTGACTCACGCCTGCAGTCAAAATTAGAAACAAATAGCTGACTCGCCTGAAGTCAGTATCAGAGCTGGTCTACCAGAGCCCCAGGTCAGCACTAGGTTGGGTGTCTGCTAGGTACAAGGAACAAACGTAAGAGTAGTCAGACAGAGCCATAAGTCAGCACCAGAGGGGGTAGTCAGACAAGCCAGGTCATACACAGTTCAGGTAGTCAGCCAGAGCCACAGGTCTGCACCAGGTTGGGTGTCCACTATAGGGATAAGCAAAAGAATAGTCAGACAGAGCCACAGGTCAGCACCAGGTTGGATGGAAGACTAGCCAGGTCATACACAGAGCCCAAGGTAATAGAACGGCTATGAACAACAATCCAAGGGCAACTGAGTCAGGACTCAGTCTGCCTTTTAAACCCCTCCACAGGAAGTAGGTAGGAGGAGCAGCTCAGGGGGAGGAAGTAGGTAGGAGCAAGTAGGTAGGAGGAGACTACAGGAAGCAAACACATAAAACAGAGGCCTGCTGCATGCTTGAAGCCTTGCGCATGTAGATGAAGCTGAAACCAAGGTAAGCTGTAACCAACATTAATGTTATATAGCTTTTTATGCTGAGTAAAACAAGGTAACTCCCACTGCTTTCAGTTGTTTTATTCAACATTTATAACAGTTCACATAATCAGGAAGTGAATTTACTGTGTTTATTTCCTGGAAGTTCTAACTGACAGGAAGTGACTCTACAGTTTCTATCACATTCTATGGAGAACTCTAAGTCACTGACTTTACTCTCCATTAGAATGTAACAGAATTACTAATTGGAATTTGATCACTAGAGGGCACTGCTAATGTAAAAAAAAAAACACGTTTAAACTGTAATATCGCTGGAAATATGCATCACTCAGCAGTGGAACTACCCTTATTTTACTCAACAGGAAACACCCTACAATATATATTTTTTTTTTATAAAAAAGTGTACTGCTCCTTTAACTTTATATCCTGACATTACTATCAATTTTAATGGATTAGATAATCTCACATAATCATTATAGCATGATGTAGGCAAGCTGCTGATGCCTGTTCTTGGTGGATTATAAAACTCCCATCATGCTCAGCTGGTCGCTGGTTGGCTGAGGATGATGGGAGTTGCAGGGAGCTGTCAGGTGACTATCTCTAAATTAGAGAATTCTCTATAGATTTGATTTCTAATTAATTCATCTTAGGCATTCTCCCGGATCCTTTCATCACTCTATGCGGTTTTTTGAGAAATCTTCTGATGTCCTCTGTGGGTGCTAGCTCATTCCAGAAACAGTAGGAAACATCAGAGAACAGTGGGGTTACTGTACGATATTAATAACAGGAGCTGAAAATGACTCACTCTCTAATATAATCCATCAATGAGATATTATCCCTGTTAATGTGCATTACCTTGCGCTGCTCTCTTCAGGGGGTCCTCAGTGGCTTCTTAGTCTTGTAACATATTCAAAGCCATACAGAGCATGGCAGGTCCAAGCATTTAATACACTAACACTTCCAGCCTCCTACAGCTTCCCACTCTGCTGTTTGGTTGGGCTGTCGGCCAGCGGACCCTGGTGTAACAGACAGGCTGGACAGTAAATCAAACTCTCATCTACCACTTGTGACAGACTGGCCTTCCCAGAACAAAATGTTAAGTGTTCAGTGCAGGTACATTTCATTGCACGTAGTTAACTTAAAAGAGAACTAGCACCTGCTAATAGTAAGGCCCTACTTAACTTATTATGGTCAGAAAATCCTAATGGGTCCAATTAATTTCTTTTTTTACACCTCTGTCCAAAATTTAACACCTTCAATCAGTACTGGATGCCATATCCTTGGAGGCAGATATGACAGATGTTGGCTTTTTTCAATTCAAAGCAAAGTGCATAAACTAGCTTAAAGGAGTACTAAATTTTTTTATGAAAATGTATATGTTATAGAGCTTTTCCTGCTGAGTAACACAAGGTCACTCCCACCGCTGTTACAAAAGTTAAAATAACCAGGAAGTGAATTTACTGAGAAGGGCTGACACTGAACACTCTGATACCGGAGCGTTCAGTCTCAGCCTGGAATAAATGATAGCAGCGTGCACACAAGGCACGCTTCTATCATTTATCCCATGACGGTCCAGTACCATTAAGGGTCCTTAAGTTGAATCTACCCATGATGGTCCTGGACCGTCATGGGTCCTTAACAGGTTAATAAAAATATGCTGCAAAAGTTTGAATAAAAAACATTTTAATTGATAATTTTTATTGTAGTATCATTTGTGTTATTTTTTAATGATGCCAAAAACCCCACAAAACTCCTTATGTTCCAATAAAGCATTATTTTTATCCTGCTGGATTACTGGAATATCTCTGAATGTGCAGTCTTATAAAGCTCCTGTATAAATTGGAATTGGCTGTTCTGTTGACCTGCACCAGATGTAGGCCTCAATTCAGTTTAGTGAAGTAAAACAGCTGGTAAATTGTCTACCAGCCAACATAAAAAAAAGTCTAAGTCTCTATTCAATTGCTCTACCAGCTGAAAACACAACTACGTTAGACCACAGAAAAGGACTCTTAGCCAAACATCCGTTTTTTGAGTTAAGTTCCCAAAAGCGCAAATACTGGGAACAGCTAATGATCGGTGCCTTAGATACTTTCAAGCAGCGATCCATAGCTCATATGTTACACTTACCTGTCATCCACTGTCCGTCTTCTTCTATCTTCCTTCTTCTTTCTCTCTGTTCCGTCATTCCTGTGAAAAAATATAAAAATTCATAATAAATTATGTGTGCACAAACGTAACCCTGTCATCTGTGCATAGTTTAACCCCTTGAGTGTGAGAGGGGTACGCAACACATTGCACAGCATACCCCTCTGGCACTCATAGTATTAACTCTACTAACAATGTACACATTTTTTTCAGTACTTTGGATATACTGATATGTGGCTTAGGGCCCATATCAATACATACACTGGGGACTTTTTTTTTTTTTACTTTTTTTTTCTTTCAATTCATGTGTCTGCACTTTTTAGATCCAATAAGGGACTCTAAGCCCCCGAAAACTGGGTGCAGAATTTCACATGATAACGCATGTAATTGAATTGCATCTTGTGGCATTTTTATTATTTTCTATGGGAAAAAACTCCACTAACTTTATTGCCCAACAGTTTTTTTTTTTTGCCAGCATTTTTTCACAGCAAAGGTAATTGAATAGTTTTCAGTGCTTGAAAAATAGCATCCAGCTGTTTTTTTAAGCCGTCAGACCTAATTGAATCAAGGTCATGTTCTGGAGACGGAGGTGAGTGATTAAGATTCATCTTTGTTCTTCATTATATTGTGGTTTATTTGTGTGACTGTTATCGAATTGGGGCTAGCACTAGACACCACCGATCTTTTCTATCCTCTTGCATTCCCAAAAAGTGTGAATTAAATCTAACTTTTGAGTGCCAGAGTGCATTTGGTACCCCTCTTGCACTCAAAGGGTTAAGATTTGCAGTATTTTATCTCCTTTTACTACCTTGATGAGCTGTAAAGCTGTCAGAAGCAGATTCTGGTTCCTGGATCAGATGGCAGCTCTTCAGCAGCGCCAACATATACTTAATCGGAAAGGTCTACAACGTGTGCCTGGTTTGCATTCCAATGAAGTATTTATCTTTAGATATCGTTATATAGGAGCTGCTGAAGAGCCACATCTGGTCAAGTGACCAGAGTCTGCCTCTGACAGCTTTACAGCTTGTCAAGCAAAAAGGGGAGGGACCAGAGAACTTTATTTTCCTATATCTCATTACGGTTTGAGAGATACGAATAAGTGCACGTACTCTCTTTTAATTGTATCTACCATATAGTTAATACTTTTTCTCTGACATTACTATCCCTTTAATAATGAGTTCTGATTATATTTAGTAATCAGCACATGCAGATTATATTTAGTAACTAGTATAAATGCCCGTGTACACAGGCCAAAGTGCTACCCAGCAGCCTCGACTGCTGCCCCGGAGCTGGCAGTGGACACAGGCGGTGGGCTGTTCGGAGCGCCCTACTCCAGATGGAGGCTGGCACTTTCGGCCAGTCTCTACTGCGCATGACTGAATCGTTCCGGCAGTCTCTATTGCGTGTGTGCATGTTACGCACACAGGGAGAGATGTATCCTAGCAAATTATATATTTATATTGATATTGATGAGCAAATTCAGATTACATTTAGTAGTGAGTGATTTCAAATTATATTGATTAACAAACACACTTAGATTACAGTTGAAGATTAGCAGGTTCCGACTATATTTAGAGATTAGTACTTTCAGATTACACTTATTAATGAGTACGTTCAGAAGACATTTAGAGAGGAATAAATTCAGACTGCACTTTTTTTCAGATTTACTGATAAACATGTTCAGATTATATTTGGAAAGAAGCTAGAATTATCATATTATATTTTAGTGATACATGGACTCAGATTATGTTTAATGATTAGTGCATTCAGATTACATATAGAGATTAGAGCAGAACATTCAGATTACATTTATAGATGAGCATAATTGGATTAAAGGGATACTAATGTTTCATAATAAAAACAGTTCTAATTAATCATCATAGTATTTGGACTTTGGAGAGTGTTATTTCAATACTGTCAGATTTGTAGTTCAAGAGTAATTCAATGACAAAGTATCCCCCTCCCGCTCCTTTTACTGATATAACACTGTTCAGCCAGAGCAGAAGGGAGGTGCCCAGGTAGATTACAGAGAGGGACAGTCTTCAGTTAATATAAGGGAAAAACCTGAAAAGCTTGTCAAGGGGGTCAGGGCTTTCATTGTTCTCATAGGAAGAAGATTGTTCATTGCCGTTATCTGTCTGGTCTATGGACTGCATTCCACATCTGAGAAGAGATGGCTTACACTAGGTAAAAGGGGAGGTAGGGGAAACTTTGCTTGTGAATATCTCTCAAACCATAAGATTTATATCGTTCTTCGTGTTTTTTAATGCCTACAAAATAAAATAAAGATAAAACAAAGTATTACTATCCCTTTAAATTTAGCAACGAGTATGTTCATATGACATATATTAATGGGTATGTTCAATTTCACCTAGAGATGAGAGTGTTCAGATTATTTATGTTTAGAAATGTGCATGTTGAGATTACATGTAGGTAAAATCGTGTTCAGATTACATTATTGATGAGCAAGTTCAGAAGACATTTAGAGATGAATGCATTCCCATTACATTTATTGCAAATGTAATGATAAACACATTGAGATTATATTTGGAAATTAGCTAGTTCAGGTGAGCATGTTCAGAGTATACCGTAAAATCTCAGGTATAATACGCACCTGTGTATAATACGCAGGTGTATATTATACCCAAGATTTAGGGGAAAACAAGAGTGCCTATGTATAATACGCACCCTTGTTTTCCCCATTGCTACAAAAAAAATGTAATGCTGGCGATCCCTTCCCTCTCTACCGCGGCGCTATCCCCTTTCATAATAAAGCTATTAAGCTCTCTGTGGTCTGTAGGCAAACTTCACCTGCATCTGGGTAAATCTCTGCAGGCAGCATGCTTGTATTTGCCGCCCGCCCGTCCGCTTCCTTCCATGGCTTTCAGAACATTCCGCCTCTAGTCAATGGTACACAGGGCATTACTATTGGCAGAAGGTCCTGAAAGCCATGGAAGGAAGCGGGCAGCCAACAAATGCAAGCATGACGCCCGCTGAGATTTACCCAGATGCAGATGAAGTTTGCCTACAGACCTCAGTAAGCTTTATAGCTTTATTATGAAAGCGGATAGCGCCGGGCGAGGAAGGGAAGGGATCGCCAGCATTAAATAAAGATCTTCAAAAAAAATCTCTCATGTATAATACGCACCCCCCTCTTCACATAAGGTGAAGTGGGGTAAAAGTGTGCGTATTATACCCGAGATTTTACGGTATTTAGTGATGTGTGCGGTCAGATTAAGTTTAGTGATTAACGTAGTCAGATTACATTAGGAGAACAGCACATTTAGATTACATTTAGACAGAAACACATTAAGATTACATTTAGCTACAAGAACGTCCGGGTTATATTTGCTAATGAGCCGATTCAATTTCCCTTAGATATTAGTGTGTTAAAATTACATTTAGAGATGAGAATGTTCAGATTATTTATCTTTAGAGATGTGTA
This sequence comes from Rhinophrynus dorsalis, assembly GCA_037306005.1. Taxonomy (NCBI): domain Eukaryota; kingdom Metazoa; phylum Chordata; class Amphibia; order Anura; family Rhinophrynidae; genus Rhinophrynus; species Rhinophrynus dorsalis. The sequence continues at coordinate 35,200,756 of CM074722.1, read as the reverse complement.
TGTTGAGATTACATGTAGGTATGAGCGTGTTCAGATTACATGTAGTGATGGAATAGTTCAGATTATGTTTACAGATAAACCAGTTCAGATTACAATTAGTAAAGAGCACGTTCAGATTACATTAAAGCTAGTTCACACCGGTGACTTTCTGCAACAAAACCAAGATGTCATTGGTTTTGATGGGATGACATGTTTTTGCACAAAATCTGACCATTGCTTTCAGATTACATAGTGATGAGCAGGTTCACATTACATTTAGAGATAAAAATGTTTAGATGAAACAAAAAATAAACATATTCACATTATTTTTAGAGATATGATTGTGTTCAGATTATGTTCATGGGCGTCCGGGGGGGCAAGGGGGGCACTTGCCCCCCCCCCCTACAATTACCCTCCTCCATATAAATAAAGGGGCTAGATGGGCTGGCCTGGGGGTCATATTATGGCTTTGCCCCCCCCTGGAAAAATGTCTACAGACACCACTGATTACATTTAGAGATGAGCACATTCAGACTGCATTTAATAATGAGCATGTGCAGATTACATTTAGTTATAAGAGCATTTACATCACATTTATGTTTAGCAGTGGCGTAACAATAGGGGTCGCAGGGGTCACACCTGCGACCCGGCCAGTCACTCCAGGGGCCTGGCCGCCCCTTGCGGCCCCCTTGCCCGCAACAACTCCATCTGTAGTTTAGCTGATCTCCCACTACGGCCGCCGGCGCGCCGCTCTAGTAATACAGAGTGCTGGGAAATTACATCATATCCCAGCCTCTGCATTACTAGAGCGGCACGCGGGACCTTCAGTTGTAGAGATCTGCTACGAAGGAGGCACAGATCTGTCAAGCCACACCGCTAGACCACCAGGGACTGGAGGTAGCGGTATTGTGGAAGGAACAATGTGGAGAAGAAGGGGCAATGGGGAAGGTGAAATGTGGAGATGGGGGCATTGTGGAAGGGGCAATTTGGAGATTGGGGGCATTGTGGAGATGAAGGGGCAATGTGGAGATGAAAGGGCAATGTGGAAGGGGCAATTTGGAGATTGGGGGGCAATGTGGAGGTGGCCAGTGTGGTTGTGGGGGCCAATGTGGTCGGGGGGGGCCCATGGCAATTCTTGTACCAGGGCCCCGTGGCTTCTAGTTACGCCTCTGATGTTTAGTAATGAGAACATTCAGATAACATTTAGAAATTTATTTCATTCTTTGTTTTTTTATATTTAAAGGTGTGCTTGTTCAGATTATTTGTAGTCAGTCACTGTATTTTTTATAGATTACTTAGATATAAGCGAGTTGAAATTACATATCTTGAGAAACAGTCGCTTGCAGACTATATTTATAGGAAGAGGAGAGAGTGAATGTTAATTATTGGGAGAGGTGCTCATTTAGATTATAGATTTTACATTTAACATAGAACGGCAGGCGGCCAATCAGAACGCCGCCTACTTTTCAATGTGGTCAGGGGGGCCAATGTGGTGGTGGTGGGAGGGGGCCCGTGGTACTTCTTGTACCAGGGCCCGGAGGCTTCTAGTTACGCCTCTGTGTAACCCATTGAATGGTAGAGAGGTTTCCATTGCACTACAGAGCAATGCATTGGAGACTGGGTTACAAAGCTCTGTTTAAATCCCTGTGGTGCAGTTGGTTTGCTTTTACCATTGAAATATCGCTGCCTACATGACGTCTCTCAAAAGAGTAACATCAGAATGTCGCCCGTGTAAAGGTCGCCCTGGCCCTCTTATCTGGGGTACACAAGTCTTTACGGGTAATGATCTGTAGGTTTACCAGGGGAACCTGCAGTGGCATACCAGCACTTTGCAAAGCTGCCATTTCCTCCGTGCGACATGTACATGGGTGAAATATAGATGTCACACTTTTGATGTGAGCGACATTCTGATGTCGCCATGTAGGTGGCGACATTTTAATAGGATATCATTGGTTTGCACCATAATTGCTCCCCTTTGTTTTGTACATATGACCTGTAGAGTCTGAGCGCAGTCATTTTTACCACTTACACTATAACATGTTGCTCTAAAATGCACTATATTCCCTGATTGTCTTCCAGCTGGGCTCAATGCTATTCTGTGACACTCTCCCAGAGTCTCCTCATCCATATGTGTCACAAAGCCTCTTTCAGTAACATCTTGTAATAAAGAGATGAAAAGACTTAGAATGTTCATCACTCTAAACCAGAGAACTTGCTGTTATTTCCTGCTACATGCAAACAGAATGATCAAGGGGCTTCAAGACTTGCACATCCAGGGTGAGGAGAGACGGCAAAAATAAAAGAGGTATTCTGCCCCCAAACCTCAAGCTTGTGTCTGTCAACACAGGAGCTTCTTCATATATACAACTCTTGGTTTATTAGATCAAGGGACAGACTAATCCGCACAGGCATCCTCTTTATATTGGAACCAGAAAATAACAACACAGGCTCATAATCGCCTAATCCTTGTGCTATAACAGAGGAACTGCTTTCATACAGTCCATGTCTGTGATGGTCTAGTGCTGGAGGTCAGGACAAGCACCCTGCCTCTTACTGTCAGTAAAAGTCTACAGGACCTGTCCTTTCTTTACTTCTGAGCACTGTATAGGATGAGGATTAACCCTCAAGCACACAAATTACAAATGTATTAACCTGTTTAGCACTGAGAGGCTTGTATTTCATAAGGGAGAATATACAAATCCACCAGCACAGTTAATTCTCCCTACCTCCCAAGTGTCCCTCTTTAGGAGATATTAGGGGTCTGTGCCTCCCAAGCGTCCCTCTTTAGGAGATACTAGCAATGTGGGACGGCGTTGCCCGTCATATTATTTACACAGAGAGACATTGTGTGAAACAGAAATACGCAGTGTTACAGACATGCACTTAAAGAGACAGAGAGTGTCACACACTGTGAAACGCATACATACAGAGACACACACATACATGGATGTATGTCACATATGTAGACAGTGTGTGACAGACGCAGTGGTGATGTAGATATTCTGATAAGAGTTGTAAAAAATGTTTTAATTGCAGCTCTTCAGCTTGATGAATAAGGCCCTGTATCCTTACAGTTGAAGTGAGTGTGCTGTGTTACTTGGTGACTAAGGGCCTGTATCCTTACAGTTGAAGTGAGTGAGCTGTGTTACTTGGTGAATAAGGCCCTGTATCCTTACAGCTGAAGTGAGTGTGTCGTGTTACTTGATGAATAAGGCCCTGTATCCTTACAGTTGAAGTGAGTGTGCTGTGTTACTTGATGAATAAGGCCCTGTATCCTTACAGTTGAAGTGAGTGTGCTGTGTTACTTGGTGACTAAGGGCCTGTATCCTTACAGTTGAAGTGAGTGAGCTGTGTTACTTGGTGAATAAGGCCCTGTATCCTTACAGCTGAAGTGAGTGTGTCGTGTTACTTGATGAATAAGGCCCTGTATCCTTACAGTTGAAGTGAGTGTGCTGTGTTACTTGGTGACTAAGGGCCTGTATCCTTACAGTTGAAGTGAGTGAGCTGTGTTACTTGGTGAATAAGGCCCTGTATCCTTACAGCTGAAGTGAGTGTGTTGTGTTACTTGATGAATAAGGCCCTGTATCCTTACAGTTGAAGTGAGTGTGCTGTGTTACTTGGTGACTAAGGGCCTGTATCCTTACAGTTGAAGTGAGTGAGCTGTGTTTCTTGGTGCCCCAGAGCCCAGAAACTTTTTGGACTGCTTCAATGGCTGCTAGTTGTGGAAAGACTGACATTTTGATGGTGTGTCTCTCATTCAGACCTATGGTTGTGCTTAGGTGTGATCCTGCTTTCCCCCTACCCATATCTTATGTAGACAACAGATAGCAACATATTTAGCTTTTGGATCATTAGTGAAGAGTCTTCATACTGTAATATTCAAAGACTGAGGGGGTTCCTGGTGGGCTACTACTACTACTACTACTACTGGAGCTAAATGCTGCTGCAATTGTACTACAAGCTGTCAAAAATGCTGTAATTCCAACAGCAGCAGGGGCTCTCATCATAGCGAGGGTTACAGATGTTGATGATCTGTGTTGCTGGTTAGGCAGCATTAGTGTGCGTGGCTGGATGGGGGTTGGCTTGGAAGAGGTGATGGTACTGATGATGACTAACAAGATGATTTTGTATTTTTTTGGCATATTTACTTGTCCAGAGTCAGACTTTCCACGTGATTTCACACACAGTTTATAAACAGATGAGAGCTGGTACCATGTTACCCGTAGGAATCCAGGAGGCAAATATAGTTTTTTATAACTTTTATTGGCTAACTAAGCAGATTTAGGATGCAAGCTTTCAAGACCTTAGGTCTCTTCCTCAGGCATGTTATACAGATAAATATGAAAACATCTCTCTTAAATACAAGTACACATTGCTTTGTTTAGAATGGAAATCAGATAGGAGAACTCAACCCAGATCCAGATATTTTGATCAGTCAGTGGTAAATTGCACTCTTCCTCTGAGGCTTTAGAGGTATTTACCATGCTCTTGGGTCTGTTGGAAAGGTCAACCCACTAACAGATAATGTGACAAGAACTCTCTGTCCTTATTCATTACAAATAGCATTAAATTTTAACATTAATTCTACCTCCCTTACCTTTCTGTCCCTCTGAGTGCCAACTGTCTCATCAATACAGTTAACTTAATGTCCCTGACACTGTGCCCATTTTGACAAAAATGTTCTCCCACTGGTGTCTCTGTCTTTTTGTTATTAACACTGGATCTGTGGGAATTAAATCTCATATGTAGTGCCTGTCCAATTTCACCCACATAAAGAGCTGGTGGGCATTTGCACACACGGTGAGGTATATTACATTGGATGATTTGCAGGTGAAGGTCCCATTGATCTTATGGTGTAACTGGGTGTTTAGAATTGGTATCTTGTCTGTGATGTAAATGTGTGCACAGGTTTTACACCTACTTTGTAGGCAGGGTAATGTGCCATTTTTGGTATTTTTCATCAGGGCACTCCTTACCATCAGTTGTTTTAAATTGAGAGGCCGTCTGAAGGAGAGTAAGGGAGGCTGTGGGAATATGTTCTTAAGTCTTTCATCCTTATGTAATTTTGTTTGAAGTTCTCTTGATATTTTGCGTAGAACTTCAACCTGGGGGTGGTAAGTGACCACCAGTGGCACCCTGTTTCCCTTATGTTGTTCTTTGTAGCGCAACATATTTTTTCCTGGTATTTCCTTCTGTATCTGTCAATAATAGTCGCGCTATAACCGTGTTTTATAAAGTCTCCTCTGAGTTTCTGGAGGTGCTTGTCACAGTCCTTTATTCCTCACATTCAGTCCCTCTCGTAGTCTGACTGCCTTCACATAAAAAAACCACATTGCCCATATTTTCTATAGCCAAGATGCTACCAAAAGTCTCATTCACTCACTAATCGTTTCTAGTTTAATTATTGTAACCTTCTTCTGACCGGACTCCCATTAACCCTCCCCTTCCCAGTTCAGTATATCCAACACTTAGCAGCGATACTTATTTTCCTAACCTGCCGATCCTCAGCATCTGCCACACTTTGTAAGGCAATCCTATTGAAATGTTGCCCTCTATTTGGTGACCAACACAAGGGTGCATTAAAAATGTTGCATGTTGAAAAGGGCGACATATGAATGTGTCCTGCATCAAAAGGGCGACATTCTGTTGTCTCAGCCATCAATGTTGCAGTAGAATAGTATTAGTCCTTCTCCTCCCATCCCTACACTTAGGATAAAGAATTACACAACACAGGTACAGGTGAATTTAACCAGTTTATTAAGATCAAAATACAGGAGCAAAACACTTCCCCAACCTTCCCAGGAACAGGCGTGAGCGCAGTCCACTACCCAGGAGCTGACACTGAGCTACAACCTGCAACCGTGGATCGCCAAGGCAGCAAAGAAGGTAGAATCTAGCCTATGATTCTACAGAGCAAGCGTTCAGAAACCTAGAGTGCTAGGGATCAGGCAACAGGAGCAAGACTGGGGTTACAGACAGGTAATAGCCTTGGAGGTATAGCTAGTCAAGGAGGCACGGAGCAAGACTGCTAGAGCAATACCTGGAGGGATCAGGCAACAGGAGCGCTACCGGGGTCACAGTTACGTAATAGGCTCAGAGGTATAGCTAGTCAAGGAGCGAGACTGCTAGAGAAATACCTGGGGTGAGACTAACTCTGAGTTACCGGACGGAAAGCAGCTGCAACAATTCCAGGGAGGTAAAGTTTGCTTGTAGGCTGTACGGAGCGAGAGCCAGCAAAAGCCGGTTGAGACAGAGTGGAGAGTCAGACAGTACTGGGGTCAAGCATGTTGCAGGTAGTCAGACAGAGCCACGGGTCAAAACCGGATCAGGTAGTCAGCCAGAGCCACAGAACTCAGGTAGTCAGCCAGAATCAGGGTCAGACCAGAACAGGTAGTCAGACAGGGCCTAGGTCATACACGGAGCGGGTAGTCAGACAGAGTCACTGGTCAATACCGGAGTGGCTAGTCAGACAAAGTCTAGGATTGAATCGGAGAATCAACGGAAGCCAAGCAAGGGTCAAACGAGAGCACAAACACAGTAGTAACGCACAGGTATACCAGAAAAGGGCAACTTATCCCAGTATTCAGGCCGTATATAAGGCCAAAGGAGAAGGCGTGACACAATCGGCCAATTAGTGCCAAAGGCTACAAAACAGCAAGCGTGACATCAATGATGCTCGCCCGCGACAGAGAGGCCAGCAGACAGGCAGCAGTGGCCGGCAACGCTGCTGCCTGCTCGCCAGAGGGAACAGGACAGGCACCCATACCAAGCAGGGCACCGTGATAGTCACCTTTTTCATGCAGGCCACATTCTGATGTCACTCTTTTCAACCAGGCAACATTTTTAATGCGCCCTTGTTAGTGATCCCTTTGTAAGGCCCTACACTGGCCTACAAGCTCTTTCAATGCAGCTTTCCAATGCATAGCTTAACATCCCACTCACCCTTCCTCCTGCTCTTTTCCCATGATCTTTCGCTCTCATTCACCCTTATAATGTCTCCCGTGCTGCATACAAGCTGTGGATCTCAATACAATGGTGAACGTAATATCAGCCTTTCACCCTACTTTCTTGTTTGAAGCTCTTCTTGAAAACTCACCTCTTTTCCCAAGTTTTTTTCAAACTCCTTAGTTCCTTCACTCTCTTTTGGGTCCAGCTGTTCACCTTGTCTATCTCTCCTCTCCATTTCAAATCGTCTCTCATATATTTCCACAGCCTTTAGGTCAGCCGTTCTCAATATTTTTTCACTTCAGGCACCCTTAAAACAACATCTGGAATTTTCAGGGCACCATTCACATTTTACATTGCTTGTCAAAGGAGTAATAAAGAGGAGAAGTACATAAGTATACAATTATTCTTAGGTCTTACAATCCGAAGGTCAAACAGAAGCAAATAGTGTATAAACATTTCCTTAGTGAGCCTTGTCAGTGAGGTGCAGCGGATTCTATCTAGGCACAAGGAAAGCAAGGGCCCATGGCTGGGATACCCTACCTCATAGGGACAATAAAAAAAAAAAGAAGTGTGACAAGCGCACACTGAGAATGATCAGACACTCAATCGTTTTGATTGAGCTCAGGAAGTCCAGGGAGGTTATGCACGAAGATGTGATAGAAGGCGATAAAGTGGAGATAACAGTGATATCACTTCTCGAGTTCCTAACTTATTCAATGGAGTCAATACACTATGATTTCTCTAGCTTTGGAGATCTTAGTACATAGGCTCAATAGAATTACATAGGAACTGGAGAAGTGATATCACTGGATATCTCCTCTTTATCACGCCTTAGTGCTTAACCCTCTGGACGTTTAGTGGTCCCTCGGACTAGAGTTGAGGACCAATGATCTAATATGTGCTCAGGTTCAAGAATGTATGTCACAATTCAGTACAAACAGAGATAACAGATCCTCCTGTAGATCAATTGCAACTCTGAGGTTTTGGTTTGCTACCTCACGCTCTTTAAACCCTTTGAGTGCAATGCCTTGGATACCTCTCTGACAGGGGTAAAATTAGACACATAAGGAAAATGCCTTCTGTTGGACTGAGTTGGCTACTACAGGACTGCAGTTGTTTCTAGGTGTAATATATTTACCCCTGGAGGTATCCTCAAATGATAACTCTTTGTGTGGTATGCCACCACTAAGTTCAGCAATGGGGATTCTCCAGTGTAACACATAACCCAATGACTCACTCAGCTAACTCTCTTGTGGAACAGATGTGTGTGTAATGCAGATTCTGTGCACTGTGTGGCGCCATATCAATAAAGATACACATACATGCAGAGTAATTTTCTTGAGGTAAAATTCAATAAGCTAAAGAGGTGCAATTCTGGACTAAACCAACTGCATCATAGGGGACAAATAAACATTTTTCAAATTTCCATTGACTTAAATTGGTCTTTTAACTCCTTGAAAATTAGAGAGATCTCCAATGTATTGCAAAGCAAGGTGACCACATATCCTGTTAATTCAGGGACACGTGAAATTCCATTTCACAGGACTGCACAGGAATCATTTTGTGTTTTGTTTTTTTTTTATATATAAGCATTTCTGATTCAAAGGTGGTCAACTTAGCAGACACATTGCAGATCAGTCTGGCATTCAAAGGGTTTAAAGATCCATTGAATTTGTATCGCCCCCCATGATGTAGTTGGTATGATCCATAATTACATCTCTGTAGCTTACTGAATTGCACCTTTGGGTGTGAGGGGTTATCCAACAGCAACATAACTTTATTAACAGGAACAATAAACAGTGCAAACAGGAAGTGGAACTAGGGTTGCCACCCAGCCAGTATTTTACCGGCAGGCCGGAAAAAATTGGCTTCTGTCCAGTGTTAAGTCTATGGAGAGAATGCCATGGCCGGTATTTTTTTCAAGAAAAGGTGGCAACCCTAAGTGGAACATGTAATACAGTAACAGTAACCTAGTACAATAGTTCTGGTACACACAGCTGGGAATTCCTACTTCTCTTGCCGATTAAGGATGTCCTTAATTTTCATAGAGGGATCCTAGGTATGGAAGAACCCAGTCTTGGATCCATGTGCTCCCATGCTGCTCCAGACAGTACAAAGAGGTCCCTTGAGGGAAGCACCATCCTTTGTCTCAAGAAGTAACCAGTTCCCCCGGGGCTGGTTTCAGGTGGATGTCAAAGGTGCAGTGCACCCAGTCCCAAAAATTGACTGGCCCAGTGGTGGCGCTGTAGAAGCATTGTCCTCTGATTATTCAGCATGGATCCATTCCACACGCTACCCTCTCTACACAAATCTTGCAGGTGGCACTGTGGGGACATCAGGAAGAGAGAAGGGCTTGTGGAATGGGTCCATGATCAGAGGAGAGCACAGCTGTAGAAAAAGATTATGTATGTGTGGGTCTGTGACTACTGGTGAAACAGGCAGGTATGTTAGAATCTGTATGTGTAGTTCTATGACTTCCATTGGGACAGTGGAACGAGGCTGGGGTGTCCAACTGTATGTGTGGATCTGCTGCTTTGTGTGAGATTAGTGTACTGTGTAACATAGTAACATAGTAGATAAGGCTGAAAAAAGACATGCGTCCATCAAGTCCAGCCCATGCCAATAACACCCCTGTTGATCCAGAGGAAGGCAACAAAAAAGCCCTCTGGAGCAATTTCCAGTGTAGGTGTGTGTGTGTGTGTGTGTGTGTCAAATAGTTCCCCGGCTCAATATCCTATTTGCTTTGAAGCCATCTGTCATAACTGTCAATATTGTTCTGTGCTAGATAGGCATCCATTGCTTTTTTGAATGCAGTTACATTATCTGCAAGCACAACATCCCGAGGCAAAGAATTCCATAGCCTTACCGCCCTTACTGTAAAGAATCCCTGCCTGTGTTTTAGTCGAAAGCGCCTTTCGACTAAAAGCGCCTGTGTGATGGTGTGTCAGTAAACACTATTACTTCTGGGGATGGGGCCTGAAGTATTAGCATTTACTGACACACGTACTGTCACCTACACTCTTTATCCGACCCACACAAAGCAGCACAGTACAGAGAGTGGAAGGGAGTGCAAGAACAACATAAAATGACAGAAAACAGATTAACCACAGCACAGAGGAGGGAGTTGGGCCTGACCATGCTGAAGGGAAAGGGCTGCATGAGACCCTGATACTAAACTCTGGGTAAGTCTCCTCCCTCTCAGTCATCCCCCTTCCCACATCTCACATCTTTCCCACTCACTGATCAGCTCCCCCCAGCGTGTGTGTGTGTGTGTTGGGCATTAATGAATCGCATTGATTTATGTATATGTGGAGCTTTTGTATTCATTGACATTTATCCTTCGGGCCATTACATGGAATCATATATGGGTATATTTATGGAGCACTAATATTGAACCCTTTGAGTGACAGTGAGGTGTGCATTGCTTTGCAATGTGTTGCGTACCCCTCAAGGATTCTGGGATGTATTCGTTCAATCTTGATTTTAATACATTTATTTTATTTTATAGGGAGAAGGCGGACGATAGAAGAAAGAAGACAGAACAGAAGGACCAGCCAGCTGAGGACTCCGCTGGACATCAGAATTAATGTTAAGTGTTAATGCAATGTTGCTTTACTTAGTTGGGTTAACCCTATGAATGCCGGCGGGGTAATTATAACCCACCGGCACTCATAGGGTTAATCCTACAAAATTTGGGCAGGTTTTAGGCACTTTGGATGTATTGATGTGGGGCTTAGGGCCCCATATCAATACATCCACTGTGGGCATTGGGTTTTTTGCCAGTTAACAGCTGCGTTAGCTGGAAGAGATCCGATAAGGGACTTTACGGCTAACAAAACTGGGTCTTAAGATTTGTGCGGGAAGTTATCCCTTATCAGGTTTTTTCAGCTAACGCAGTGCTTTAAATGGCATAATGGAGCATTTTTTTGGGCCAAAACACAAGTTAGTGTTACGGCCGGCATTCGGATGAACTGTCATTAGCAGTTCGTTCCATGGCCCTTTGTATGGCTTCCTACACATTAATACACCCGTTGGTGTTTTTTTTTACTTAACGGCTGCATTTAAATCTACCCCTTAGAGGGAAAACACTGTTTAAAGACATACTCAAAAAGGTTAGAATTGCTCTGATCCTTAAGGGCAATCCACCTCAGATTTTCCCGGTCCTTAAAGGGTTAAACTAACAATCCTATTTATAACATTTACCAAAGCATACAATTTGTACAAACAAAAAATTAAGCCTGCAAATTGGTTATTTACCATTGCTGTTGCTTTTGCTATCAAATACCACTAGAGGGCTCTGCAGATTAAGTTCTAATCCGGACTTCAGCTGGTTGGACATTACAACAATGTAACTCCCAACATGCTGAGTGAGGGCGCCCTCTGCAGATGTACACATTTTTACCTGATTGGGAATTCTATATGAAACTTTATCCAACACTCTGCTCAAAATGTCTTGTGTTAACCCTCTGACTGGCATTGCAAAGCAGTGTGTTAAAACGGTTAAAACCTAGTGAGGACTGAAACGCATCGAAAATCGAGTTGGAAAACTCTAGCACTCATTAAAAGGGATCGCTTTTAAAAGGTTGCATGCATATGAGAGTGCAACCACATGGTGCATTAACTATGCCGCCATGATAAAAATGGTGACATGAGAATCTTGCACTGCATGAAGTCAAGTCGTATAGCAGCCTCTTATAATTATTTTAAAATGCCTTGACTTCATACCTTCTTAAGACAGACACACATCCACAGTCTGAAATAATATATACAGATAAGCCCCAACCATTGTAGTGTAGATTCCTTTAAAGGGATAATAATGTTTCACAATAAAAACAGCTCCAATTAATCTCCATAGTATTTGGGCCATGGAGAGAATACTGTCAGAGTTGTAGTTCAAGAGTAATTGAATGATAAAATTTCCCCCCTAGTGATACCCTGATCCCAATGTTGATGAGCTTTGCTCAGGGCTCTCTCTCCCCCTCAGGGCCGGATTTCTCATAAGGCAGAGTAGGCATCTGCCTACAGGTGCACCCCAAAGAGGGGTGCCTGTCATTGGGACCCGTTTATTTATTTTTTATATATATTTTTTTAAATTATCCTGACCCCCTCCTACTCACTCAGGTCTGTGCCTCCTTCAGCACAGACCTGTAGCTGCAGAGCTCCGTCGTGACCTCTTTAGTAATGCAGAGCGCTGGGAGATGACATCAACTCCCAGCGCTCTGCATTACTGAGCAGAACACAGAGCGGGAGCTCCAGCAGTTACAGGTCTGTGCCAAAGGAGGCGCAGACCTCTCCTGCCACGCCACTGGACCACCAGGGAGTAGGTAGGAAACGGGGGTGGCCGCAACATGAGGGTAATATGGAGATGATGGGGGGGCAGTGTGAGGGCAAAGTGGAGCTGATGTGGGCAATGTGAGGGCAATATGGAGATGTTGGGGGCAATATGGAACTGATGGGGGGCAAGTTGTAGCTGATTGGGCAATATGGAGTTGATGGGGAAATGTGGAGATAAGGGCAATATGGAGCTGATGGGTGCAAGTTGGAGCTGATGGGGGCAATATGGAGCTGATGGGGGGCAATATGGAGCTGATGGGGCAAGTTGTAAATGATGGGGGCAAGATGGAGCTGATGGGGCAATGTGGAGATGATAAGGGCAATATGGAGCGGATCGGGGGCAAGTTGGAGCTGATGGGGGGAAATATGGAGCTGATGGGGGGGCAATGTGAGGGCAATATGGACATGATGGGGGCAGTGTGGAGATTAGGAGCATTGTGGAGGTGTCCAGTGGAGATGGCCAATCGGGGGAAGCTTCAGATTTCTGTGCCTACAGGCTCCTGAGATGTAAATCCGGCCCTGCTCTCCCCTTCTCTGCATGCAGATTGACAGAGTGGAGCATGCAGACAAAGGAAAACATTGGGATCAGTGTATCTATACATCAACAGAGTTAAAGGAATCTATAGTACAATGGTTGGGGCTTATCAAGGTATGAAGTCATGGCATTTTAAAATAAATATAATTAAAAGAGGCTCTTTGCAACGTTTCATGGTGCGACTAGAGAATCTCGAGCTTTCATGCAGTGCAAGATTCTCATGTCGCTATTTTTATCATGGCGACATGGTTGATGAGTCATGTGGTCGCACGCACAATTGTTGCACGCTGTTTTGCGTGCAACCTTTTAAAAGGATACCCATTAAAAGCCCTATTTAAATCAATGAAGATTTGCAGAAATGTTCATTTCAACCCAAAGGTGCATGTGATCCTCTTGGAGAATGGCACCTATTTACCATGATGGTGTGTGTGTTTGATCTACCAGTTGTAACACAGGGATTAGCCCTTTTAGTGCCAGAGGGGTACACAAAGGGTTAAAGGGATAGTAATACTTCATTTTATCTTTATTTTATTTTGTAGGCATAAAAAAAACATGAAGAACGATATACGACTTATCTGTCAAACCTTTATGGTTTGAGAGATATTCACAAGCAAAGTTTCCCCTCCCGCCCCTTTTACCTAGTGTAAGCCATCTCTTCTCAGATGTGGAATCTGGTTGTAAGACCAGACAGATAATAGCAGGGGACAATCTTCTTCCTATGAGAGCAATGCAGCAGGGGACAATCTTCTTCCTATGAGAACAATAAAAGCCCTGCCACCCTTGACATGTTTTTTCAGGTTTTTCCTTTATCTTAATTGAAGATTGTCTACCTGGGCACCTCCCTTCTGATCTGGCTGAGCAGTGTTACATCAGTAAAAGGGGCGGGAGGGGGATATTTTATCATTGAATTACTCTTGAACTACAACTCTGACAGAACTGAAATAACACTCTCCAAAGTCCAAATACTCTGATGATTAATTAGAGCTGTTTTTATTATGAAACATTACTATCCCTTTAAACCTTTCAGTCGCAGAGGGTTGCGCAGCGCATTGCAAAGCATTGAAAGGGTTACCAATTTGTGCAAATTGCCTAGGGAGCTATTTGGGGTTTCCATGCGAGAGGCGGTTGCCCTAATTGGAGACTTTTCTCTAGATATCTCTCTCCCTCCCCCCAACGGGAAATCAGAAACCCTTCATGGCCTGGCATTTCTGGCAGAGCTGATCCAGGTGCAGGTTGCCAGTGCTGAATGTGCGCTGTCACTGCGGCTGTTCTCTTCTCTATGAAGTGTCGTGCCCAGCTATCTGCCTGTGACATGTTTCTTTCAGTGAGAATTATCCCCCCACCCCAACGCTTCTGTCAGTGCTTCTCCCCCCTCCTCCTCTGCCCTAACATCCACGCTCTGTTACGTCCAAGCAGGTGTGAGGACAGGCTGCTCCTTTGTGCTGCCGTTGGTCTCCATCCAGCCCTGTCACTTTTTCCTCTGTCTTGTTTCTAAGAGAGCAGGAGGCTCCGCTGTGCTGTCACCTGTGCTATAAACGTGTGGCTGCTGTAATCTCCTTCCATAAAGGCCATTCTTGTCACTCAGGGGGAATCGAGCCATACCTGAAACCAAAGGCCTCTGTGGCTTCGGGCAGGCAGCATTCTGACAAGCAGCGGTAGAAATTAAAGGTCTCCTCATGTCACGCTTTTCATTCCATCTTCTGCTTCCAGCTCAAGTTTTCATTAAACTTTTTTTTTCTTTCTTTGAAAAATGGGAAACTTTTCTGCTGAGTACGTGAAGAATTGTCAGACAAAGGACACAAGGCATTCTGGGAGAGAACTTGACATTAAAGTCCTCTGAGATCAGTCTTGGTTTCTTAGTTGGGGTTTTAAAAAAAGTCCACATGGGTAACGGAATGGGGTGCAAGGGCAAATCGACAGTTGTTTACAACTGAACAGAAGGCCCTCTCCTTAGACTCTTTTGCCCAATCAGATTAGGGAAAGGAAAAACGTTTGCTTCCCTATAATGAAAAATACTGTAAATTCTCATGTATAATACTTACAATTTTGTCCTTTTTTTTTTTTTTTTTTTTTTTTTTTACCTTATGTGAAGTATGGGGAGGGGGTTGTATTATACACGAGAGAAAAAAAAAAAAAAAATGATATATATATATATATATATATATATATATATATATATATATATATATATATATATCTTCATATCTCTGACCTGAAAGTCCTCACAGGGCACAGCTGTAGTTTCAGTGCACAGAGGTCTATGCATTGGATCTTCTGTAGTGCCCTGAGAGGACTTTCAGGTCCTCAAAGGGCACTACCATTATCTTGAATTACCACGGGTTCTGACGGTGGTATACGGGAAGTGGGCGGCAAATGCAAGCATGCCGGTTGCTGAACAGATATCCCAGATGTCTCTAGTGCAGTGGTTCTCAACCCGTGCCCTCAGTGGCTACTAACAGGCCAGGATTTGAGAATTTCCTTTTAAGAGCACAGGTGAGTTAATCAATACGACTGAGCTTCTGATCAACACACTTGTGGTCTAGCAGGGAAATTCCTAAGTCCTGGCCTGTTAGTGGCCACTGAGGGAATGGGCTGAGAACCTCTGCTCTAGTGGGTGTGTGTAAAGGGAGGGGAATGTGGGAGCACATTGAGGTGGGCGGAGGAAGGGAAGCAGACAAGAAACGCATTTTTTTGGAGGGTAAAGGGAGGGAAAAGAAGGGTGTATATCATACATGAACACTTTTGTTTTCCCTAAAATCTTGGGTATAATTTACACCTGTGTATTATACATAGGTGTGTGGGATACCTGAGGTTTTATGGTATTTGCCCCTGTTGTCCATAAAGGCCAGCTGTTTCTTCTACGACTCCCATCATCCTTAGATGTCCAAAAGATGATGGGAATTGACGTTCAACAACAGCCGTGGTGGACCGCAGGTTCCTCACTTCTGGTCTATGAACAGGTAGCTGTGATACATTTGGGATGCAGAATTATAGAAAATAAATTCCAGGTATTGTTATTTTATACTTATTTAAATTTTTAGAAACACCTTCTGGAAATTGTGAGTTTGCCCCACCAATGTTATGACCCACAGGCTACCAATGTATTCCACTCTACGGATGTTCAACCTGCTGGTGGACTGGGCTTGGAATTCCAATTCCCTCATGAGATTGGTGCAAGATCGGATTCTCGCGTTATGTGGCCATATCTTCATTTAACCCTTCGAATGCCAGAGGTGTATGCAAGGCATTGCAAAGCAATGCCTTGCGAACCCCTCTGGCACTCAAAGGGTTAATCTGGAAAGCAAATGAAAAACTCTTACTGCAGGATTGTGCTGGTTCCTGTGCAGAATTACATTTTCATAATGCGTTGGATCCTGCTTTATCATTCAAAGAGTTGAAATGGAGATCTGGTCACATTATTCTTGGGGATAATAATTGTATTCACTCAGTGATAAACCAGTAAAAATCTATTGATAAATATATGAATGGTGAAACAGGAGCATTTCCCTGCTTGTCTGCCATTCACATGTAGATAAATAGAACAGTTTGTTTCAATGGGAGAAGATATTCCTTCCTGGCTCCAAGACGTCAGTCAGAAACTGACAAATACATGACAAGCCTAAACATATATGATATTTGCAAAACTGGGACAACAAGCGCAATATTTATTGCATTATTTTTCGTCAGCTGCAGTCTGCAGTAGATGTGTAAAATGTAATGAGAGACTCATACTACATACATTTTCTATTATCCTCCTTTATGTATACAGAGGTTGTCACTAGGGACATCTGCTGGGCCCCTGTGGGATGTTAAGAGATGCAGGGAGGCCCCAACAGATGGGCACTTCCATATTGCAGATGATATCATCGATGCTCCAAGCATACACCTGGGAAGCCCAGAGCATTATGGGAGAAGCAATATATTCAGGGAATAGGTCCTGGGGAGAAACCAGTGTAAAAAAATGTCACTATGCACTATAGTATTGGTATAGTATGGCTAGAAGAGAAAGTCAGATGGACAAATTAAGAAGAGGGAGAGGGAAGTACTAGACTTAAAGGGATAGTAATGTTTCACAAAAACAGCAGCTCCAATTAATCTTCATGTTATTTGGTCCATGGAGAGTGTTATTTCAATACTGTCAGAGTTGTAGTTCAAGAGTAATTAAATGATAAAGTATCCCCCTCCCGCCCCTTTTACCTAGTGTAAGCCACCTCCCATCAGATGTGGAATCTGGTCTCTTGATCGGACAGGTCACAGCAAGGGATAATCTTCTTACTGTGAGAACAAAGAAAACCCTGCCCCCTTGACAGGTTTTTCAGGTTTTCCCTTAAGCTCACTGAAGATTGTCCCTCTCTGTGATCCATCTGGACAGTCTTGCTGTGTTACATCAGTAAAAGGAGCAGGAGGGGAATACTTTATCATTCAATTACTATTGAACTACAAATCTGAACACTCTCCATGGCCCAAATACTATGAAGATTAATTGGAGTTGCTTTTATTGTGAAACATTACTGTCCCTTTAAGTCAAGTTTTGACAGTGACTGCCAGGAGGACTAGTAGCGTGGGTGACTAGTGGAGGGTGGTAGTTAGCTGTGAGTGAGCTACTCAGTGCACAGTTGTAGGCTAGCTACCTGGATTGGGCCAGATAGTTGTAGTTAGTTAAAGATACCAAGGATATATTAGAGTAGGATCAAGACTTCTGTGTGTAGGCATGCTAGTGGTATCAGGAGCTTAATAGAAGAACAACTCCTTTGCTCTTGAGTGATGAGTATAAGAGCTATTTCTGCATCCATTAGAGACAATAAGGTGTCCGAGATGTTCCAGGGTGCCAGTGAAAATCCACAGAAGAGCTGCAGTTCTGGGTGCCTGGGACAACACTGAAGAGTTTGATGCCAGCAGAACTGTGGGAGATTGGCAGGAGCTGACAGATATAGATTGTGATCTGTGCCTGTGAACTGAGGGTGGAATATTGAATGTGTATTGCCCATCACTTGTTAAGATAATTGTTGCATTGCGCATTTTCTATATTGTTCAATAAATATTGCATTTATTTATAAAATGTCTGAAAGCTATGTATATTGATGTCTAGAGCGGTACTAGTTGTTTCAGGTTATCCTATCTAGTGGAGGTTCTGCATCTAAACAGTTAATGGCTCATTCGGTCCAGACCTATCCCACCAACACCGCAGATACCCAAGACATTCAGTGAAGAGTTCAGGTGAGATACCACAGATGAAGGTAACACTGTGAGAATGGAGAAAAGGATGATACATGTATATTATGCAAATAAAGTAATGGGTTGTGTATTTAATTGTTCAAGTACCTGTAGGTTTAAAAAAATAGAGCTCTGTCTGGTCTGCAGTTAAAAGTAGAGCTGTGTAGTAACTCTAAGCAAAGATTTATCTAGCCGTGAGAAAATGCTAGAACAGACGTACAAAATACAGTCCTTGGTACAAATCCACCCTTGTGGCTGACTTGATCTGGCCATCTTCTGAGATCACACTACACATAGCTTCATACCTTCTAAGTGTCCCTCTTTGAGACCCAAATCCCTCTGTCCCTCTTTCCCACCCTGGTGTCTCTGTGTTTAGGAGATCAGACTGTGTGGTGTGTATAGAAGTGTATCACCCTGGTGTCCCTGTGTTTAGGAGATCAGACTGTGCGGTGTGTATATAAGTGTATCACCCTGGTGTCCCTGTGTTTAGGAATCAGACTGTGTGGTGTGTATAGAAGTGTATCACCCTGGTGTCCCTGTGTTTAGGAGATCAAACTGTGTGGTGTGTATAGAAGTGCATCACCCTGGTGTCCCTGTGTTAAGGAGATCAGACTGTGTGGTATGTATATAAGTGTATCACCCTGGTGTCCCTGTGTTTAGGAGATCAGACTGTGTGGTGTGTATAGAAGTGTATCACCCTGGTGTCCCTGTGTTTAGGAGATCAGACTGTGTGGTGTGTATAGAAGTGTATCACCCTGGTGTCCCTGTGTTTAGGAGAGCAGACTGTGTGGTGTGTATATAAGTGTATCACCCTGGTGTCCCTGTGTGTATGAGATCAGACTGTGTGGTGTGTATAGAAGTGTAACACCCTGGTGTCCCTGTGTTTAGGAGATCAGACTGTGTGGTGTGTATAGAAGTGTATCACCCTGGTGTCCCTGTGTTTAGGAGAGCAGACTGTGTGGTCTGTATATAAGTGTATCACCCTGGGGTCCCTGTGTTTAGGAGATCAGACTGTGTGGTGTGTATATAAGTGTATCACCCTGGTGTCCCTGTGTTTAGGAGATCAGACTGTGCGGTGTGTATATAAGTGTATCACCCTGGTGTCCCTGTGTTTAGGAGATCAGACTGTGTGGTGTGTATAGAAGTGTATCACCCTGGTGTCCCTGTGTTTAGGAGATCAGACTGTGCGGTATGTATATAAGTGTATCACCCTGGGGTCCCTGTGTTTAGGAGATCAGACTGTGTGGTATGTATATAAGTGTATCACCCTGGGGTCCCTGTGTTTAGGAGATCAGACTGTGTGGTTTGTATAGAAGTGTATCACCCTGGTGTTCATTTGTTTGGGAGATCAGACTGTGTGTTATATATAAGTGTATCACCCTGGTGTCCCTGTATTTAGGAGATCAGACTGTGTGGTGTTGTATATAAGTGTATCACCCTGGTGTCCCTGTATTTAGGAGATCAGACTGTGTGGTGTTGTATATAAGTGTATTAAATTTCTCTACAGCAATAAACCTCACATTATTGATTCTTTAGTAGATTTATAAATTTAGTGTTTATAAATTAGTCTGTGTAAATAAAATAAAATAATTTGGTCTTGTTCTAAATCTTTTATTCAGTTATACACACACACAGGTGTCAGTAGGTCATGAAATACCCTAAACATTTTCGGTAATGCCCCTCCCACCAGCCACATATCCAGTAACACCCCCTAAAACACAAATGTCCCTCTTTGGCCAATTGAAACGTTGAGAGGTATGTAGCTTTATTGTTGCACAAAGAAATATTAATTCTGATTTCCTCTGTGGAGGAAGAACAATACATTCTGTAATTCGTGTGTACAAAGCTCATTGTCGATACAATATATCACTTGTACAGCTCAAACACACACACATATACTCTCTCTCTCTCTCTCTCTCTCTCTCTCTCTCTCTCTCTCTCTCAAAACTAGTCATTCAGACTTATTACTAGTGGGGCAGAAGTATAATTAGTCAGACATCTGTTGGCAGGAAGGTCAATACAAAATAAAATGATGGAACAACGGCCTAGATTACATTGCAGGTTATAAGAGATGTGTAGCTAAAATGCTTGACAAAGTTATCAAAAGCAATGGCATCAAGGCAATGGGCTTTGCTGTGTATTTATTTGTATAAGTCATACAAGTGGGGGCTTCTGAAAATCAGTCAATGGATCAATGTGACCATAACACCAAAATAATTTCTCAATTCTACTTTAGTCTAAAATAGCTCTCAGATTCCTATATGGATTCTATGACTCTTATAGATTAAAGTGGCTTCTTTCTGCTCCACACAATAACATAGTCCAGGAATTATAGGGGTTAAGTAGCTTAAATAAAAAAATTAACCCTCCCAACTCCATTCCTTCACACACACTCCTCTCTATTAACACATTAACCCTTTGAGTGCCAGAGAGGTACACAACACATTGCTTTGCAATGCATTGCATACCTCTCTGGCACTCTAAGGGTTAACATTAATACACTGAAAAGCAAAGCAGTGCGACCGCATTGGGGAAAGAGGGTCTATTAACATCTAGTAAACATGTTAACCAAAGCATGCATACCTCCCAACATTTCAAATGACCAAAGAGGGACACTTGTTTTAGGTGGTGTTTATGGGGGTGTTTATGGGGGTGTGGCTGGTAGGCGGGGCATTACCGAGAAGTTTTAGGATATTTCATGACCTACCGGCTCCTCTTTGTGTAACTGAATAAATTATATAGAGCAAGACCAAAGTATTTTATTTACACAGATTAATTCATACCTCCCAACATTTCAAATTGCCAAAGAGGGACACTTGTGTTTTAGGGGGTGTTGCCAGGGGCGTGGCTGGTAGGCGGGGCACTACCGAGAATTTTTAGGCTATTTCATGACCTATTGACACCTCCTTGTGTGACCTAATAAATTAATTATAACAAGACCAAAGTATTTTATTTACACAGACTAATTTATAAACACATACACTGATGTTTAAACAAACATTAATGTGAGTTTTATTGCTGTAGAATGATACACTTATATATACACTTCACCAGTTTAATCTCCTAAAAAGAGGGACATTAGGGTGGGAAAGAGGGACAGAGGGATTTGGGTCTAAAAGAGGGACTGTCCCTCCTAAAGAGGGACACTTGGGAGGTATGTTAATTTATAAACACATATAGTAAAGATTAACTACACATTTATGAGCGTTTTATTGTTGTGGAGCATGTAATACACACTACTCATTTTGATCTCCTGAAAACAGGGACAAAAGGGTAGAAAAGAGGGACAGAGGGATTTGGGTCTGAAAGAGGGACTGTCCCTCCTAAAGAGGAACAACTGGGAGGTATGAGCATGGCAACTTCATTCAATAGATATCTCTCTGACACTCAAAGGGTTAAACCCTGTGAAACAATACTTTGCATTTATCTAACATTCAAGGGGTGAAACACCCCATTTAAGGAGATAAAACTCCCACTTACATTAGCATTTTTATTTGTTCTCTGCGGTACAATTGGTTAGTCTCAGAATTAGTCCACAAACCTTTATGCATATCTCCCTATAACCCAAAATGCCTAACAAAGGTTCACATGATGTATTAGTGGTCTCTTTAAATAACTGAAATAAAGCTTTCCAGGGTTTTTGACCAATGGATCAATAAACTAATAAATCACAATCACTATTACAGTCATTTTTGCCTTGTTCCAGATAAAATCTCCGGCACCGGGGATAAGGAAATGGGTGGAATTGACTTCTTGAACATTGCATATATTTCATGTTTTCAACTTTTTGGCTCACAATATTGATGTGTTACTCTGGCGCTACATAATGGTCCCTGCAGGGTGACTTGTCAGAAATCATTGTTCTTAAATAGAAACAAATGATGCCATTTGTTCCCATCTTGGCCTATAGTGAACTCGTGTTTCCTTTTTTTTTTTTAATTTTTAGGCCTGTCTTTGGCTCGCAGCTCTGCAACTAGAGTCATGAGTTGTGGTTTTAGGCGCAGAGAAGCTGATGGGAAATTTAGTAGTTGTGGCACCATGTCACATTCCAGGCAAAGTCATTTAAAGGGATAGTAACACTTAATATATAGTAACGTTTATATTGTAAGGGTTATCTTCCTGAGTACAACATCATC
This sequence comes from Rhinophrynus dorsalis, assembly GCA_037306005.1. NCBI lineage: Eukaryota > Metazoa > Chordata > Amphibia > Anura > Rhinophrynidae > Rhinophrynus > Rhinophrynus dorsalis. The sequence continues at coordinate 35,178,610 of CM074722.1, read as the reverse complement.
CCCCCCAGGAAATCATGCGGGGAACAGATAATGAAGAAATCCCCCCAGGCGGTAGGCGCAATGGCTCGGGGGGGGGGCACAGGCTCTCAGTGACCGGCAGGAGAGGAGCCGTCACCTCCTTGTAGCATGTCTGAGCAGAGCGGACCGCGGGTAGAGGAGCTTCTGTATCCTCTACCCCGGTCTGACAGGAAGCTGCTCGCCGAGCGCGACAAGCAACTTCCTGTCAGACCGAGCAGAGGATCAGAAGCGGAGCTGGGGTAAAAATGCTACCCCCCCCCCAGATTTGTGGGGGTTCCTACGCTTCTGGATTTATTTATTTGGAGTTATTGCAAAAGTAATTGCAGCTTGTGCTTGAATTTTGAAGGTGCAGTATCTCAATGACCTGAAATTATACAATGGCTCTGTATCTACACCATCTGTCAATTTACCATAGTAGTCCATAGGATGTATGTATGTATCTTTATTTATATAGCGCCATACACATACATAGCGCTTTACAGAAGTTGTAATAGTATAATACAGAAACACAGAAAATGGTTAAGAGCATTAGGCTAAAGTGTGATCACTGCATTATTAGAATGGGGGGAAACGGCAGCAAAGGGAGTCATACGCTGGGAAAGAAACCCTTCCCCAAGAAGCTTACAATCTAATTAGGATGGTGTAGCAATAGTGCCACTGTAACATTTCACACCACTGAGATACTGCACCTAAAAAATTCAAGTATGAGCTGCAATTATTTTTGAATAAAACCCCCTCTCAGCAGACGAAGTTCCCTTGTTGTACTCAGGAGGATAAACTCAAATATATATATATATATATATATATATATATATATATATATATATATATATATATGTTTTTACATATTAAAGAGATAGTAATGTTTCAAAATAAAGCAGCTCCAATTAATCATCATAGTATTTAGGCCATGGAGAGTGCTATTTCAATACTGTCAGAGCTGTAGTTCAAGAGTAATTAAATGATAAAATATCCCCCTCCCGCCCCTTTTACTGATGTATCACTGCTCACCTCAGAGCAGCAAGACTGTCCGGATGGATTGCAGAGAGGGACAATCTTCAGTGAGCATAAGGGAAAAACCTGTCAAGGGGGCGGGGTTTTCCTTATGGTCACAGTAAGAAGACTGTCCCTTACTGTGACCTGTTCGGTCAAGAGATCAGATTCCACATCTGAGGAGAGCAGTGTTACACTAGGTAAAAGGGGCGGGAGGGGGATACTTTATCATTCAATTACTCTTGAACTACAACTCTGACAGTATTGAAATAACACTCTCCATGGCCCAAATACTATGATGATTAATTGGAGCTACTTTTACTTTGAAACATTACTACCCCTTTAACCCTTTGAGTGACAGAGAGGAATCCAATGCATTGCAACACAACTATGGTACTCAAAACTGATTACTGCTTAAAGGAAAACTAATACTAAGCCCCCCTCGCTGCGTAATGTACTATGACCACAAAATCCTAGTGACCCTCTATTAATTTTTGCCTTGGTTCAAGAGTTAAAGTGAATGTGTCACCTGTGGACAACATCCCATAAATCGGTGACACATCCAAGAGCATAAACAATTTATTTATTTTAAGCTTCCATTTCATTTAAATTTAACTTAGAAAAGTCTGGGCTGTAGCCACGTACAGGTTCTCTGCTCTCCTCCCTCCTCCAATAACAGAGTCTTCTGTCTGTAATCTGAATCCGTCTCATTGGCAGAGCTCTATATCTAGCCAATGAGACTGCTCCAGCTTCCAGACAGACGGCTCCGTTATTGGAGGAAGGAGGAAAGCAGAGGCATACCAGCCAACTATCCCGATTTACGTTGGACAGTCACGATTTTAGGGTCCAAACCCACTGTCCCGCCCGCATTACATTATGTCCCGATTTGCTGGCCAGTTCCCCGCTTTATAAATTTTGCCAGTACGCTCCAGCAGCCTACAGACATACACCACGCTTATTACGTTGAGCGGTGATACGCCCGACTGTGCATGCGTATCACAGTTCAATATATGCGCACACAGGCACCTTTGGCCATGTGAGCGAGAAGTGAGTCAGAGTGTGTCTGAGCAGCACTGCATCAGACGTGCCACCGGCAAGTTGTGTGCCAGCCTCAAACAGCCTACTGTCGCGTCCTGATAGTCTTCTGACACAGATACATGACTCACGCTCTCTCTCATGTCTGGAAGTGGTGTTGTCTCAGTCTCTGAAGTGCACTAGTACACAGTGGCGGCGCCTGATTGTGCATGATGGGGGGGGCTGCTCACTTAAGATGGAGACTAATGTCCAGCTAATGCAGTGGCACGTCAAAAATGCGCATGTACGCACCGCACATCTTCTAGTCTAGCAAAGTTGCTCCCTCAGTAGTAGGATCAAAATTGCTACAGGATTTATGAGCTGGACTGGGAACACAAACACAACGCACCATAGTGAAGAGCATACTAATCCATCCAGATCTCAAAAGGTACTGGTATTTTCTGTAGCCTATTAATATCATTGTCTAGGGCAAGTCAGAGAAAGGGCATTAGAGAGAGTGCTGGGGGGCTGGGATGACTCCAATGGTTGTTATGGTTCGGTCAGTGATGGGATCCTTCTTTCTGCCCCACTAATAAAATGTACAGCTTAAGTATTAATAACTCTTTTGAGTGTCAGAGCCGAATGGCTCCTACCAATGCCACCTAGAGCCGGCTGGGACTGACAGAGCAGGCGCACAGACATCACTATAGCAAGAGGTCTGTGCTCCGTCCTGCCTGTCAACCTATGAAGAATGACTATTTCTCCTTAATCCCTTAAGGACTACGTGACGTACTATGACAGTCACGGTCCTTAAATACTTAAGGTCCGATGATGGTCATAGTACGTCACATATTTTTTACTTACATCGCTCCACCGGGAGCGCTGTGAGTAAAGATGAGGCCTAAAATTGACCGCTTCAAAACTGGAGAGATCTCTTTTAGGCCCCAAAGCGGCGCGCCGATACACGCAACAGGTCACGTGTACCGGCACGTCGGCAAAGTTCAAAGAGGTCCATATGGGATGGAAACATCCCAGGACCTCTGGTCCTTAAGGGGTTAACAAAGTAATCATTCTGGCGACTAGCGCTACTAAGCAGCTAGTTGCCAGATGGGGACTTATTGAAGCTAAAGTTGCTTAGATGTGATAGTTCCCCTTTAAATAACCCTGTACTTATGTTGGATAATAGAAAGGTTTCTAAGCTTATCTCTATATGCCTAATTATTGGGGGGGGCGGCTTTAGTTAGGGTGATAGTTCTGCATTAACATTTTCAGTGATTTAAATGGGGCTCAGCACATTGCAAGGCAATTTTGGAGACATCTCCAGCAGTCAAGGGGTTCAAATCAACCAATATGTTAATAGAAGGTTTTAGTGCTCTCTTTTTGGTGTTATTTGGCTTGACCCAGAACGATTCCAGTTTAACCCTTTGAGTGCCAGAGGGGTTCTCAACGCATTGCCAAAGCAATGCGTTGAGAACCCCTCTGGCACTCAAATGGTTAATTCTGAACATAGGGCCACAAATATAAAACTAAAGGACACAAAATAAGATGTAGGTGGCCCAGAAATGGAACTGCCCTACCAAGCAGAAAAAAAAGTATCTCATGTTTATAGACACTCCTAAAAAAAAGGGAAATTATATCATGAAAAAATATATATTTTACTAAAGGGGAACTTCCACCTCCTTTAAAGTCTTCCTTATTTGATTCTGGCTTCCCAATAAATGTTAAAGGGGAACAGTTAACTCATAACATTTTTTACCATAGGTTTAGTTAATAAAGTAATATTAAGAAAGGTGTTTTTTTTTTCCTAAATGTATGTACTTTTAACCCTTTAAGTAGCGGGGAAATCTGAGGTCGTTTTCCCTTAAGGACTGGAACATTTCTGACCTTTTTGACTATGTCTTTGTTCAGCAGTGTTTTCCCTCTAAGCCTTTTATTCCTCCCCATAAATTATATACTGTTTTTTAAGCACAAATAGGGCTTTCTTTTGACACCCCACAAATATGGATAACCCACCATTTACTTTATTAAAATTAAAATTAAAAAAAAAATGTAAATAAAAACACAATTTTTGTTTTTTCTCTTGGGATCAATTGGGCACAAAGGGTTAAATTTTTATGGAGACTGCATGAAACGTATGACCGGTCAGTCATACCTACAAAATGTGCAGTTTAAAGTGGCCACTGTCCCCCCGGGTGAAAATCCCCATGTCCCTTTTTCCCACCCTATTTTGGCACTTTTTTTTATCCCTGACATTTGGCGGTGTTTATAAGTGTATTACATGGCTCCACAACAATCACACTTCCAAAATTTTTTAATACATTTTTTTTGCAAAAAAAAAAAGTGTGTTGTGTTTAAAAAAAAAAAAAAAAAAGTACATCATTGCAGCTCAGAAATTGACCTGCATTTAGCCAGCCTCTAGCACCAGCAGTGAAGGGGTTAATACCCCCAGCTGCTGTATTTTCTTCTACCACTAGGTGTCTCCTCTCAACTTCTCTCTCCCTTACTTTGATAGCAAGTGAGACAGAGGCAGAGGAGACGCACAGAGACAGCATGCTTTCTGTGCTGCCTCTGTCTCTCAGAATGCCGGTACATGTGATCGCTGCTACGGCAATCACATGAACCGGTACAAGCAAGAAGGGCTGAGACTGAATGCCCCGGTCTCGGAGAGCTCAGTCTTAGCCTGGAATTAATGATAGTAGCGTGCATGGAGGCACGCTTCTATGATTTAAGCCATGATGGTCCAGGACCATCATTGGTCCTTAAGGTTATAACAACCCATGACGGTCCAGGACCGTCATGGGTCCTTAAGGGTTAAAGCTATTTCATCTTGAAGCTTTGACAGTCAGCTTAATGAAGCACTCTGATTCTTCAGTGCAGCTCTTCTTCATTTCCTAATTCTTCTCCCACCTCCCTCCCAGCTGCCCCAGGTTCATTATTCCCTTCAGTGTGGTGTGAATGTCTTCTATCGTTACATCAAGATCCAGTTAGCACTATATTGTGGCTGCAACCTCAGTATAATGGTAATCGGCATACCTGGGAACTTTCAGTTGAGGGCTACCCGGAGGGTAGTCCTCTGTTCGGCAGGGGGTAACAAAAATAACTAATCGTGTCAAAAAGGGGCGGGGCTTAACTCGAGTGTTGGGGGGGATTTAACCCTCTGAGTGCCAGAGTGTTACGGAATGCATTGCAAAGCAATGCATTCCGTACCACTCTGGCACTCAGAGGGTTAAATGTGTCACACAGAAGGCTGGGGACGGAGGCACAACGGGAGAAAAAGCAGAAGTGGCAGAGTTTCAATAGAAACTCTCCACATCCGGAGGAATCAGCCTCTGCCCCGGAGACCCGGTAAAGCTCTGTCAGAACCGGAGTCTCCGGGGCAAATCTGGACAGTTCCCAGGTATGGTAATCAGAGCTTGATGTAATGATAGAAGACATTCACAGTACACCGAAGGGAAGCGTGAACACACTTCCTGGGGCAGCTGGGAGGGAGGTGGAATGAGAAGAAGAACTGTGTGAAGATTCAGCGTGCTGCATTATGCGGAAGTGCACAGCTTGAAAATGAAATATATAAGTACGTGCATTTAGAAAAAAACACCTTTTCTAATACTATTTTATTAACACACTATGGTAAAAAACATTTATGAGGTGAATGTTCCCCTTTAAATACTTTTTTTTCTTTTTTTACTGCTCTTTTTACAGAGAAACTAGACTTTAAAATATAACCGAGTCACTTTGGTTCAGGGCAGCTCTGTACCACAGCCTCCAAATGCAATTGGGAGAAGCACCAGGAATAGATGGCCTACCCTTAGCCTTTTATAAAAAAAAATGTGTTCACCTATTGGAAGACTTGCTGATTAGGAACTTTAATGCTATCCCTTTCCTCATCCACCAACATCCTACTTGCTCAGAAGCACACATAAGAGTCATTTATAACGAAGGGAACGATCCTAAACTATGATCTAGTTATAGGGCAATTTCCTTACTAAACCTTGACATCAAACTGGACGCAAAGGTTTTAGCTCATAGATTAAAACCACTAATACCCCTTTTAAATGGATAGTAATGTTTCATAATAAAAGCAGCTCTAATTAATCATCATAGTATTTGGACTTTGGAGAGTGTTATTTCAATTCTGTCAGAGTTGTAGTTCAAGAGTAATTGAATGATAAAGTATCTTCCTCCCACCCCTTTTACTGATGTAACACTGCTCAGCCAGAGCTGCAGGGAGTGTCCAGGTTGATTGCAGAGAGGGACAATCTTCAATTAAGATAATGGAAAAAGCTGAAAAACCTGTCAAGGGGGGCAGGGTTTTCATTGTTCTCACAGTAAGAATTTTGACCCTTGATGCAAGCTGTCTGGTCAATGGACTGTATTCCACATCTGAGGTGAGCAGTGTTACACTAGGGAAATGGGCGGGAGGGGGAAACTTTATCATTCAATTACTCTTGAACTACAACACTCACTGTAATAAAATAACACTCTCTATGGCTCAAATAATGGGGCTGATGTTTTTGTGAAACGTTACTATCACTTTAATCCATGGAAACCAAGTTGGTTTTGTGCCCGGTCGTGAAGCTAAAGACAATACCATGAAAATGATCAGCCTTTTTTTTTTGCATTTAGAAGAGCTTAAAAAGCTGATCTAAATGTAAAAAACCGTATCTCTCAAATGGCTATGGTTTAAGAGATATGGTCGTTTAAAGTTTGAGATTGAGCAGGAGATTCGTGTCGGTCGACACGGTGGCGCTTGAGAAGTGCCGGGATCTCGTTACTTACACGGAATCCCTTTATTGGAATGGTCTAAAACGTGTGCTTAGTGTTCAGGCACACGTTTTAGACCATTCCAATGAAGGGATTCCTTGTAAGTAACGAGATCTCAGCACTTCTCAAGCGCCACCGTGTCGACCGACACGAATCTCCTGCTGACAGCTTTACAGCTGTCAGGAGAGATCAAACTTTAAACCATAGCGATTTGAGAGATACGGCTTTTTGCATTTAGATCAGCTTTATAAGCTCTTCTAAATGCAAAAAAAGTTTTTTTAGACATTACTAACATTTTAAGTCAAATTACATCTACATCAGAAACATGTTGAAACAAAGAAGTAATGAGATTTACTATTATTACAATTTAACAGTGAGATCAGTAGTTAAATCCCATTGTAGTAGAACAACATACACCCCCCACCCACTCCTATGAAAATCACTGCCCCTGATTTGTTGCCCGACGCCTATTTCCTTCCCCATACATATATATATATATATATATATATATATAGAGAGAGAGAGAGAGAGAGAGAGATAAAATATTGTGTTGCTCTATCAAAAGACCTTCATGTGCACAACTGAATGTTTCTATTGATATTGTTATATGTTATTGAATGAGCTTTGCATGCATGATTGACATTTTTTATTTACATAGTTTTTTTCAATCAAACAAGAGCGCTTCCCATGCACAATTTACTTTTTTGTATAATGTTTAGTTTTATCAAGTAGAATTTGTGAATATTATGGATAACTGATTGCATCAATATTATGATGTTCAGTCAATCTTGCTCTGTGCTAGCAAAAGAAAATTTAGTTTTTATTAATATTGTTTTATTGGAACGAGCTCACTTTGTGCATTATTTACAGTTTTTTCTAGTGTTTTGATCAACTGAATGTATTTCACCCACATTACTCACAGCTATTCTTTGTCAATGTTGTTTTGTTCAAGCACACTTTGTGTGTATGATCGATAACTTATCACATGATTTTATTTCCTATTGCGCACGCTTAGAGCGACAGTACTATTAATTAATATTGATCTATATTGTATTTTACACTTAGCGACCTTCATATGAATGATCGACAGGCATCTCTCTCCTTTCTAGTACTTTAAGGGTTAAAGTGGATGTGTCACCTATGTATAACATAGCATAAATAGTTAGGCTACATATAGAATAATACTAAAACGGTCTTCATTGTTTTTTTTAAGTTTTAATTTGTGTAAATTTAACTTATAAAGTCGGTCCTGCAGCTACGTCTGTATAGACTGCAGTCTGTCGCTCTGCCTCTGCTCTCCTCCCTCCTCCGATGATGGAGGCTTCTGTCTGTAAGCTGGAGCACTCTCACTGGCTAGATATCGATCTCTGCCAATGAGACCGCTCCAGCTTACAGACAGCAGTCTCCATCACCGGAGGAGGGATGAGAGCCAGGACCGGACTGGGACAAAAAATAGGTCCGGGCATTTAAGGCTGAGCAGCCCATTTTTATTTTTTGAGCAGCCCATGGGGTGGATCGTGGGCGGAGCTTATAATCACGTGCGGTGTGCCGCACGCCCGCACGTTGATTGCCTGCCCACCAGGAAACTTGTAGCGAGGTGGCCATCTTTCAGAAAGTGAAAGACGGCCCAAACTCGTTTAATGATTAATTTTTTTTAAAAGCCCGGACCGGCCCTGGACTGGCCCACCGGGAAAATGCCCGGTATGCCCAATGGCCGATCTGGGCCTGATGAGAGTAGAAGTAGAGCGACGGAATGCAGTTACAAAGCAGGTAACCACAGTCTATGCAGAAGTATTCGATATGCAGCCTAACTATTTATGCTATGTTGTACCTAGGTGACACATCCACTTTAAATACATTTCCCATAGATTCTAATTTGTTCACTACCCCATTTGAGTGTCAAAAGGATGGGTGTGCAATGCAATAAGTTGCACACCCTCTAATACCCAATAATACCCAATGGGCTAACACTTTGAGTGCCAGAGTGGTACGCAACGCGTCACCCCGCAATGTGTTGCGTACCCCCTGGCACTCAAAGGGTTAATCTGGAGTCGAATTCTAAAGTGCTTTAGAAACCAAAGCTATTTGTTTATCTCTAAGTGGTACTTTCACCAATATCCCACCTCTCCACACCCACCCATTGCGTCTATCAATCTCTTCCTTGTCTTTTTTATTTTTTTCTAATGTTTTAAAAGGTCTGGACTGAAAGAGCCGTTTCAGTGACTCAGTTGCTTCCCATTGCCCTATTCCAGCATCCTCTGCTCTTAAAGCTGAGAGCTTTTCATGTCCTATTTGGAAATGATAGGAAACTCATCTATTGTTTGACTACATGGATATTAGCACTGATGAAGGAAATGCTTTATCTGATAACAGAACCGTTGAAAAGAGTACAATTTCCAAATGAGCGATCTTTCAGACACTGGGTTCCTGCTTCATACTCTCTTTTTGTGACATTGCTGCAGATGTGCACTGTGACCACAGGACAGGCTTTCACCAGCTACTGTCTACACTGGATCTCTGAGACCTAATCATTTCACCGGTACTGACTGTGTCACAGAATAGTATGGTGTGACTTTTACATTAAAATGGGCAGCCTGCAGCTACCAAGCTTATAGTACCTGCAATATTAACCCTTTCAGTGCCATAGAGCTGTCTGTCACATTGCTTGATAATGCGTTGGACACACCTGTGGCATGCAAAGGGTTATTACAATAAGAAAGGTCCAGGGTTAGGGGATTAACATTTACTCTGCCACTCAAAGCATTTCACTCCAATACTGACTGTGTCAGACAATGGTACAGTGTGACTGTGTATTAAAGGGATAGTAATGTTTCATAATAAAAGCAGCTCTAATTAATCATCATAGTATTTGGGCCTTGGAGAGTGTTATTTCAATTCTGTCAGAGTTGTAGTTCAAGAGTAATTCAATGATAAAGTATCCCCCTCCCGCCCCTTTTACTGATGTAACACTGCTCAGCCAGAGCAGAAGGGAGGTGCCCAGGTAGATTGCAGAGAGGGACAATCTTCAATTAGGATAAGGGAAAAAGCTGAAAAGCTTGTCAATGGGGGCAGGTAGGGTTGCCACCCAGCCGGTATTTTACCGGCAGGCCGGTAAAAAATTGGCTTCTGTCCAATGTTAAGTATATGGAGGGAATGCCATATTTTATATTTTTTTGGAGAAAAGGTGGCAACCCTAGGGGCAGGGCTTTCATTGTTCTCATAGGAAGACGATTGTCCCCTTCTGTTATCTGTCTTGTCTATTGACTGGTTTGAGAGATAAGACTTATATCGTTCTTTATGTTTTTTTAATGCCTACAAAATAAAGATAAAACAAAGTATTATTATCTCTTTAAAAGCTGCAGCCACCTGCAACCACGCTTACAGTACGTTTAGTATTAACCTTCTGAGTGCCACAGCCGTGTCCAAAGCATTGCTTTGTACTACGAAAGATACAGTGACTTTACTATTAACATTTTGAGTGCCAGAGCTGTAACAATGCATTGATTAAAGCATTTCATATAGTGCAATTTTGTTCTTTTGTTGCGTATCTCTTGCAATAATCATTATAACTTAGAAACCTCTAAGAAAAAAACTTATCTAATTTACAATGGTTTTATCTATAAACAGATGAGAGTTGGTACCGTGTTAGCCGTAGAAATACAGGAGGCAAATATAGTTTTTGATACCTTTTATTGGCTAACTAAGCAGATTTAAATGCAAGCTTTCAAGACCTTAGGTCTCTTCCTCAGGCATGTTATACAGATAAATATGAAAACACCTCTCTTAAATACAAGTACACATTGCATTGTTTAGCATGGAAATCAGATAAGGCATTCTGTTATCTGATTTCCATGCTAAACAATGCAATATGTACTTGTATATAAGAGAGATGTTTTCATATTTATCTGTATAACATGCCTGAGGAAGAGACTAAGGTATTGAAAGCTTGCATTTAAATCTGCTTAGTTATCCAATAAAAGGTATCAAAAACTATATTTGCCTCCTGTATCTATAAACATAGAAACACAGAATTTGACGGCAGATCAGAACCATTCGGCCCATCTAGTCTGCCCATTTTCCTACTGTAAAAACCTCAAACCTTATTTGGTCCTTGGTCTTTTCTTATGTTCAGGATAATCTTATGCCTATCCCATACATGCTTACATTACCTCACTGTATTAACACCTACCACTTCTACTGGTAGGCTATTCCACTTATCTACTACCCTCTTAGTGAACTAAAACTTTCTTACATTACTTCTAAGCCTCTGTCCCTCTAGCCACAGACTTTGATAAGAATATGTGAGACTTGTCACCTGCAATGCAATCCAGCCCAAATCTAGAGCTGTATGCACAAAGTAAAGAGGAAATTCAAAGTCCTATTGACCAAAGTGGGATTTTAACTTTTTAAATGCTAGATATATCTCAAATTCATTGATAAACTAGTGAGTGTTGACATCCAAGGGCTTAAAGGGATCGTAATGCTTATTTTTTCCAAAGCTAAATCTTGTAGCACACTTAGAAAATTTAGACGCACACTTAGAAGAACGTTCCAGTGAAGGATTTATTTTCCATTAACGCAATCTCGGCTCTGCTGAAGAGCCTCCGCTTGTCCTGGGACCGGATTCCCCTGCAGTCAGCTAGAGCACTGAAGTCAGGGGAGGGGAAACTTTGACAGCAATTATCTCTCAAACCATAAAAGTATGAGAGATGGCACTGGGGACATTTCATTTATTTTTTTAAGAGCTACAAGATGCAACTTTGGAAAAATTAAGTATTACTATCCCTTTAAGCCCTTGAATCATGTTCGATACATTTGCAAAGCAATGAGTTGCGTAACCTCTCTGGTTCTCAAGGGGTTAAAGTGGTAGTTCCCAACCAGGGTGCTGTGACATGTTGGTGTGCCCTGGCCTGCAGCTTTGGGTGCCACGCTCTTCTAGGAAGGCTTTAACAAAAATAGGAGTATTTCAGTTTGTAGTTATGGAACATATTAAGCCCAATATACTTGTTTTTTTTTGTCATTATTATGCTGAGACATAAAAATAACTATATGTTTGGCATTTGTACCCCTCATTATATACATGAAGAGGACATCCCCACACCAAGACCTAAGTCTATGATTAAGCTCTGTTTTTAGTGTGAAACGCGTTAGACGGAATGTGGGACCCTCTCCTTTGTTCTGTGTTCACTCCTCACCTTGCCGTTTGATTTATGTTTTTTATGAGATAATAAATGTGGATATTTTAAATTGATGCCTGGCTTCGTATCTGGGTGTGCGGCTGTCCTCATCACATATGCAGTTGTCTACATTCACCGGAGGAGAGAAAGGGTTTTTGGCCTTGCACTCGAGCAGAAGGCGATGAGTCCCATACAGGGCCGGCCCTTACATGGGTCCCGGTGGGTCCATGGATGCAGGAGGCACTCTGATAGGGGCAGCAATTTGTCGCCCCAAGGCAAGCTATTTTGTGTGCGGCGTCTCCCCACTGCCCGCACTGATGACAGCTGGGATGCGGAGACGCTGTGTAGAGCATGCCGGGGTTTTCTTCCTCTGTTCGGAGGCCAGTGCAAGTTTAAAACTGGCTCCCAGACTGACAAAGAAAATCCCAGCATGCATCATGCGGCGTCTCCACATGTGACACAGTCCCGGCTGTCATCAGTACAGGGCAGTAGGGAGACTGAGTAAAAAGCAAACAGAAGAGCCAGAAGGAGAAGAGAGAGAGCGAAGGAGAAGAGAAACAGGCAAGGGGGGGGGCACAAGGGTTGAAAAAAGAGGCACAAGGGGGAAAAGGCACAAGGGGTGAAAACAGGGGGAAAAAGAGGCACAAGGGGTGAAAACAGGGGGAAAAAGAGGCACAAGGGGTGAAAAGAGGGGGGAGGCACAAGGGGTTAAAAAAAAGAGGCACAAGGGGTGAAAACAGAGGGAAAAAGAGGCACAAGGGGTGAAAACAGGGGGAAAAAGAGGCACAAGGGGTGAAAAGAGGGGGGAGGCACAAGGGGTTAAAAAAAAGAGGCACAAGGGGTGAAAAGTGGGGGAAAAGGCACAAGAGGTGAAAAAGAGGCACAAGGGGTGAAAAGAGGGTAAAAAAGGCACAAGGGGTGAAAAAGAAGCACAAGGGGTGAAAAGATAGGAAAAAAGGCACAAGGGGTGAAAAGAGGGGGAAAAAAGGCACAAGGGGTGAAAAAAGGGGGATGCACAAGGGGTAAAAAAAAGAGGTACAAGGGGTGAAAAGAGGGGGAAAAGGCACAAGGGGTGAAAAAGAGGTACAAGGGGTGAAAAGAGGGGGAAAAGAGGCACAAGGGGTGAAAAGAGGTACAAGGGGTGAAAAAGAGGTACAAGGGGTGAAAAGAGGGGAAAAAGGCACAAGGGGTGAAAAGAGAGGGAAAAAGAGGCACAAGGGGTGAAAAGAGGGGGAAAAGAGGCACAAGGGGTGAAAAGAGGGGAAAAGGCACAAGGGGTAAAAAAAAGAGGTACAAGGGGTGAAAAGAGGGGGAAAAGGCACAAGGGGTGAAAAAGAGGCACAAGGGGTGAAAAGAGAGGGAAAAAGAGGCACAAGGGGTGAAAAGAGGGGAAAAGGCACAAGGGGTGAAAATTGGCACGAGGGGTGAAAAGAGGGGGGAAGAGTCACAAGGGGTATAAAAAGGCAAGGGAGAGAAAGAGGTACAGGGGTATAAAAAACATTACAGTTGTATGTGGTTTTAGGGGCAGGGGAGGGGTTAATATAATTAAGCATGTGGCGTGTTTTGGTGGATGTGGTTTTGTTGTGCAGAGGGAGGGGGCAGCATTTCATCCTTGGACCCAGACAGCACAATGTCTTGGGCCGGCCCTGGTCCCATACATGTAATATATCTTTTGATGTTTCAAGGCGGTGTGTGTGGATCGTATGCGTACTGATCCTATTTACCCCTCATTACACACATACATTCTCTAAAAGGTTAGGAGCACCCTGAAAATCCCAGATTACAAGTTAGGGGTGCCTTGAATAAAAAAAGCAATGTATTGCGTACCCCCTCTGACAATCAAGGGGTTAAAGGGTTTGATTGTGAAGAAAAAAGTCTGAGAACCACTGTGCCGTTACAAAGACAAATCTACAGCATTGATGTAGTTAAATATTTTCCTAATATTTTTTTTTCCCTATTTCTATTGCCAAACAGTAATTTCCTCCCACGCTGCCCACCCCAAATCCCTTGGTGGTCTGGTCTATAAATAGGTTGGCTGATCTGACTCTGACATCCGTACGATCATAAATAAAAAGCTTAATGGCCTCTCTCTCTGAGGGGGGCATTTTTTGACCTAGGCTCTGGGTGTAGGTGTAGCTTTTACGCTCAGCGGGATTCCGATACATTTCTAATCTTTCTTCTGCTGATTCAGGCACCAACCTTTTTTAATGGCATGGGCGGGTAACGTGGAAACGCCTGATGCCATCATCAGACTGCGTCACTGGAAGAGATCAAGGGATTTACATAAGCCATATGGACAAATAAAAATACTGGGTCTACCCAGAGCACAGGAGGGGGACAAGCAGGGGTTAAATGCCACCAGCGGAATCAAAATTTCCATTGATTTAAATGGGGATTTTAACACCTTGAATGCTTTAGATGTTTTGCAATGCATCAAGAAACAACAGACATCGGGGGAGATGCACTAAGATGTGATAAAGAGGTGATAAAGTGGAGATGACTTCTCCAGTGATATCACTTCTCCAGTTCCTATGTTATTCTATGGAGTCAATGCACTAAGATCTCTAAAGTGGGAGAATTCTTAGTCCATTTACTCCATAGAATAACATAGGAACTGGAGAAGTGATATCACTGGAGAAGTTATCTCCTCTTATCACCTATTTATGATGCTTTAGTGCATAACCCCCCATTGTATAAAATCTACATTGTTAGGAACTTTATCACCCCACATCTCTCCCATAAAGTTCACTGTAATTTAGATTATACTCATTGGAGGGTTATGCACTAAGGAGTGATAAAGAGGTGATAAAGTGGAGATAACTTCTCCAGTGATATCACTTCTCCAGTTCCTATGTTATTCTATACAGTCTATGCACTAAGATCTCTAAATTTGGAGAAATCTTAGTGCATATGATCCATAGAATAACACAGGAACTGGAGAAGTGATATCACTGGAGAAGTCATCTACCCTTTATCACACCCTAATGCATCACCCTCCCATTAATGTTAAAAGCCCCATTCAAATCAATGAAGATTAGGGGAATTTCTTTGTGCGTCATATAGAATTTTCCCCCTTGGTCTTCGTGCATATGTCTAATTATCTCAACCCCATCACATGAACGTTTTACCCTTTGAATGCCTGAAGCAATGCGTTGCATACCCCTCTGGCACTCAAAGGGTTAAATCAGTATTTCTTACCTAGGGTGCTTTGAGCACTAACTTAGGGTGCCACAGTTCACTGTGAAGACTTTGATAAAAATGGGCATTTTGATTTACAAATTTTTATTTATGGAATTTGTTATGCACAGTGTGCTAATTTCAGTAATTCCGATTCTCAAACTAAATAATGTTTTTTTTGTATTTGTTACCGTAACCATTTAAGTGCCCCCTGGCACTGAAAGGGTTAATTACCAGATGTATGTAACAAATGGCCTATAAAATGTGCCCTGAGAATTCGAGACTGAGGATTAGCATTACCCTGAGCCAGTACAGACTGAGAACCACTGATTTATAGCAAATCAGCACTGAGATAAAAAAAAAAAAAAAATTTTGAGGCATAAACTCTCTGGGTGTCAGAGGGGTGTCCAACTAATTGTTTTGGACACCCCTGTAGCCCAACACTGGATACAAGCCCACTGTGTCTGTGTGGAGGAGGTAACAAGCAAAATATGAGAAGTGTAACATCACTGTTTCAAGTACCATAGGACCAGGTCATTGGGTGATCTAGTCTCCTAGACTAGACATATAGAAGCATGTCTCAGAGAGCTCAGTATGGCAATTTCCAATCTGGTCAACCAATGTATAGTACATTGGTAAAGAATGGAAAAAATCGTGTTTATCCAGGCTAAATCTAGAGGCCAGGTTATCAAATGATTCCACCGCTCCATCAGACACTACACTGGTAGTCTGGTATCCCTGGACGTCCATTGCCTAACAAATTCCAAGTGCATCAGAAGAGGGTGTTTGGAATACAAAGTCGGGGGGTAGCCAGTGAAAATGACTGTAGCGGAGAGATGGATTGAGCTGTGTGAGGACAGGATAGAAAGAACCGTTTAGAAGAACGCAGGTGAAGGGAAGGGTTGTAGCGGAAGATTAGAGCAGAAATGGAAGAGGGTGCTGACGAAGAAAGTGACTTACAGGAGAGGAGAAGAATTTTGTAAAAAATATGAGGCCTTATAGGTTGCCAAAGGAGGGATTTCAGGAGCAGATGAGAGGGAAGGTATCTTGCAGCTGAACTGAGAACAGACTGAAGCTGAGAAAGATGAGAGCAGGAAGATCAGATAGTAGAATGTTCAGATAATCTAGTCTACAGAGAATGGGGGCCTGAGTGAGAGTTTTTTGCAGTTAACATACAAAGGAAGGTCAGTATTTTGGCAATAGTTTTCAGGAAACACACACAAAAAATATGAGAGGCTCTGAGGATGGACATCACATTGACTTGTTCTACGGCTAGTCACCACTCAGCAGCATCACATTTTAACTCGCTAGTGCCATTACAGAGGAGAAATTTCCACATACATATTAGACTAATCCCACCCAAAATGGTGGTCCAGTTCCAAAATGACAGGTAATTTCCCTCTGCATAGGAACACCAGCTAACCCCAGATGTTTGTTTCAGCTTTCTTGGGCTTCACAAAAAAAAAAAAAAAATGTGAGCGTGTTATAGCTTACCTTGGTTTCAGCATCGTCTACAGACGCGAGGCTTCAAGCATGCAGCAGGCCTCTGTTTTATGTGTTTGCTTCCTGTAGTCTCCTCCTACCTACTTCCTCCCTCTGAGCTGCTCCTCCTACCTACTTCCTGTGGAGCGGTTTAAAAGGCAAACTGAGTCCTGACTCAGTTGCCCTTGAGTTGTTGTTCATAGCAGTTCTATTACCTTGGGCTCTGTGTATGACCTGCATAGTCTTCCATCCAACCTGGTGCTGACCTGTGGCTCTGTCTGACTATTCTTTTGCTTATCCCTATAGAGGACACCCAACCTGGTGCAGACTTGTGGCTCTGGCTGACTACCTGAACTGTGTATGACCTGACTTGTCTGACTACCCCATCTGGTGCTGACTTGTGGCTCTGTCTGATTACTCTTATGTTTGTTCCTTGTACCTAGCAGACACCCAACCTAGTGCAGACCTGGGGCTCTGCTAGACCAACCCTGATACTGACTGCAGGCGAGTCAGCTATCTATTTCCCATTCTGACTGCAGGCGAGAGTCAGAGTTCTCTCCATTCTGACTGCAGGCATGAGTCAGATATCGCTCCCTACTGACTGCAGGCTTGAGTCGGTACACCCGCTACATCGCTACATCCTGTTCCTGCTCCTGGCTCCAGCAGAGACTACCAGTGGCTTAGGCCTAGTCTCCAACAGATTGGTCAGGCTTGGCAGCCTACTATTCCTGATAGCAGAGCTCGCTGGCCTGTAACCATCTGTTTGTTCCTGCTGTATATATTGTATATATTTTGCTTATCTTTCGGTTGTCAAAAAATTGCATTTAACTATACCGTACTGACTCTTGAACTTCTCTGGGAACCGTGACAGAGAGGCCCTGAAGAAGGACAGAAAGCACAGTTGCTTGTACTACGGCTAGTCAGCATACATTTTTGGTATGTATTTTATCTTACCAAATGCCTTGAAGAAGTGCCGCTTAAGCACGAAACAGCTGTCGGCTTTATAAAAAAGTGAAATCTTCCCTCTTACATGTGTTGTGCATTTGCAACATGAACATTGGATAAATAAACTTTTTTAACCAGGGGAGTACCAGCCTTTTCTTCTCATCATTGTCGGATCTTAATTAATCCAACTCTTCCGATCATTGATCGAGCTAGACGGATCCAGGTATCTAATTTGAGGATAATGTGGCAATGAGTCGGAGTACATTAAAGGGATTGTAATACTTAAGATGTAAAAAAATATATGTTGTAGGGTTTATGTCCCCGAATAAAACAAGGGTACTCCCACTGCTGAGGGATATTTTATAAAAAAATTATAACAGCTCAAGCTTGAATTTTTTACGTGCAATATCATAGTGGCCTAAAAATTTACAGTGGCGCTGTTGCTTTATGGTTTACAGACCACAGCAGTCCATAGGATGGTGTACCAACAGTGCCACTGTAAATTTTCAGGCCATTGTGATATTGCACCTTAAAAATTCAAGTTGAGCTGTTGTAAATTTTTGATAAAATATCTCTCAGCAGTGGAAGTACCCTTGTTTTAATCAGGGGGATAAACCCTGCAACATATATTTTTTTACATTTTAAGTATTACTATCCCTTTAAGCTTCATGCAGTCTGCTTGTTTAGTAGACATGAGGACTACCAATTTACCAATAAATGTTAACTTAGAGGTGTTATTGCCATTTTAGACTTATCATCTAAGGGAAAAAAATATTGATTTCTGCCAGTTTATGTCCAGCCTGGAAAAGTTAACAAAATGATTTATAACTTGCAAAGAGCTGGCCAGAGACCATCCAGGATTACAAAACAAAGCAGTATGTAATCCACACAGAGCATGATTTCCTTATCAAGGTCATTGTATGTAAAACCTTTAATTTCTGTGTGGTGTCATATTAGGAGAGCTAGGTTTTCTAAGGCCAGTACGAAGAAAGAGGGAGAAAGGGGATGCCCTGTTCTGTACCTCTCTCAAGTTCCAAAACAGGAGATAGCACTATCCCACTCCTGAGTCTGGTCAGAAGATTGTTGTATGGGAACTGAAACTAAGAAATTAACTTTGTAACATTGTGAAACATGCACAGAAAAGTGCACATGTAGGGTCATTTAATCCAATGAAAATCCAGGATGGCTACAACCTTTGAAACACGGTTAACATGTGTAATTTGGAAATGTGACTGAAATCTGTTTTATTTTATTACAGTGGATTGGCCAGGAATTAAAGGGATAGTAATGTTTCGCAAAAACAGAAGCTCCGATTAATCTTCATAGTGTATGAACCATAGAGAGTGTTATTTCAATACTGTCAGAGTTGTGGTTCAAGAATAATTGAATGATAAAGTTTCCCCCTCCAGCCCCTTTTACCTAGTCTAAGTCATCTCTCCTCAGATGTGGAATCTGGTTACTAGACCAGACAGATAACAGCAGGGGACAATCTTCTTCCTATGAGAACAAGGAAAGCCCTGCACAAGTTTTTCAGGTCTTTCCCTTATCTTAATTGAATATTGTCCCTCTCTGCAATCTACCTGGGCACCTCCCTTCTGCTCTGAGTAAAAGGGGCGGGAGGGGGATACTTTATCATGCAATTACTCTTGAACTACAACTCTAACAAAATTGAAATAACACTCTCCAAGGCCCAAATACTATGATGATTAATTAGAGCTGCTTTTATTATTAAACATTACTATCCCTTTAAATACATCTGGTCTCTAAAGGCGAGTTGTTTTATCAAAGTATTCATGCAGGTTGTGAGTATTTTGGCAAGTATTTTAAAGGGATAGTAATACTTCATTTTATCCTTACTTTAGTTTGTAGACATTAAAAAACATGAAGAACGATATAAGTCTTATCTCTCAAACCTTTATGGTTTGAGAGATATTCACAAGCAAAGTTTCCCCTCACTGACCAAAAAGGTCAAGTCTGCCATCTAGCTGTCAGATTTGGAATCCTGTCCGCAGATCAACCGGTGGCTCTGCAGCAGAGCCGAGATCACCGCAGAGATCCTTGTATTGACCTCTCATATACTTGTACAATGTGATAAGGTCTCCTCTTAGTCATCTTTTAGGTGTTTTGCATTGGTCTCTGAGTGCTTGAGATTGCACTGAATGTATCTAATATAATCCAATACAATATTAAAATCATCCATGCAAATTATGTGAACATTAGGATAGTGCGGCATCAGAGCTGCAATGGGATAACACCTAACAGTCAAAGGACGTGGAAATCTATAGTTGGCCACTGTTGCCCAAATCCCATGTTTTGTCAGTTTTCTAAGTGAAAAGAAGTTAACACAACCTTTGCAGAGAACAAACTTAAAGAGGACATATTTCTGCAAACTGTAATCAATAATTACTATGTATTTGCTGAATTTAACCGATTTACATGTTTTGCTTAATTTAACAGGTTGAAAATGTGGTATGTTCAAAACTTTGGGCACCTTTCCAGCTGATCCTCTGGTGCTATTTTTATTTTTTTTAAAGTCTCAGAACTTTATTGACTCGTTAGGCCTTAACCTAAGTTAGGTGATGTTAATTCCAGAGCCTATAGTGGAACTATCACTCCAATAATTATTCATAAAGCGATAAGCATAAAAATAGTAGTATTATCCAGCATAAGTACATGGTTATTAAGAAATCCTACTTCATCTGAGACTGACGAGCAAGCATCAACGCAGACATCTTGGCTTAGAGGTACCTACGCGCCTGCGCCATCAGTCACTTCCTGTTACCTTAAGGTACAATGCAGCGCCTCCTAGAGGAGACCGGGACAGACAGAGCAGCGGTGCAGATGTCTCTAAGGCAAGATGTCTGCTTTGATCCCCGCCTATTCATCTTGATCGAGTAGGATTTCTTAATAATGCTGGATAATACTACCATCTCTATGCTATATGAATAATTATTTGGGGGGGCGACTTTATTTGGGGGTGATAGTTCCGCTTTAATAAATTCCCTGACTCTTTTAACCTCTCAGGGTGCTGGGCTTTCACTCAACAAACATGGTCTCCTCTGCGTATCTGATTGAGGATACAGAAAATAACGATAACTGAGACTAACAAAGCAGGGAGAGTCTATAAAAAGATATCTAAATGCTTCCTGCTTGCAGCTTGCAATGTCTGAAATGTTATTAAGAAATGGTAGCTGTTAAGCACTGGGGTGGGTCTGTTATGTTTTGGACTAGTTTGGCATCCAGTAGCACAGGAAATCTTTTGCAGGCAGAGAGGAGAAAGGATTCTACTTAACATCAACAAATCTTGGAATCTAATATCACACAGTCAGTAAAGAACCTTAAGCTGAAAAGAGTTTGGATATTACATTAAGACAAAATACACCTCAAAATTAACCATGAACTACCTTAAAGGGATAGAAATACTTTATTATTACTATCCCCATATTGTACATATTTGTCAAATAAATTAATAGCCCCCAGGTTCATCTCTCAAACCTTTATGGTTTGAGAGATAACCGAAGGCAAAGTTCCCCCCTTCCCTGAAGTCAGCGTTGTGCTGACTGCAGGGATATCCGGTCTGACTTTCATCATGCGGCTCTGCAGCAGAGCCGCGATCGCGTTAGTGAAAAATAATTATTTCACTGAAACGGTCTTCTACATGTGCTTGCAAACCAATCACAAACCAAGCACATATAGAAGACCGTTTCAGTGAAATAATTCTTTTTCACTAACGGGATCTCGGCTCAGCTGCAGAGCCGCAATCCTGTCGTACGACAGACTTCCCCTGCAGTCAGTACAATGCCGACTTCAGGAAAGGGGCAGAGGGGGGGGGACTTTGCCTTCGGTTATCTCTCAAACCATAAAGGTCTGAGAGATGAACCCAGAGGCTATTCAATTATTTTACACATATCTACAATATGGGGGATAGTAATAATAAAGTATTACTATCCCTTTAAGAAACTAAAGCTTAATGTTTTGGAGTGGCCTTAACAGTGCCCAGACTTGAATATTTGCAGGAATCTGTGGGTAGATCTCAAATATGCAGTGCAAGCAAGATGACATGGACCTAAAAATATTTCTGGACTAGAAGCATTATGAAAGGAATAGTGGAAAAAAATTCCTAAAGCAAGAGTACAAAGAATGTTAGCTGGTCAAAATAAATGTTTTGAGTTGTGTTTTCTTCCAAAAGGGGTGTTATTGAGTATCATCTAGTAAGATACCCAACCATTTGCACATGCCACATTTTCTATTTACATTTTATCAGTCTGTTAAATTCAACAAATAAATAGTAATTGTGCATTATAAGTTGCAGAAATATGTCAACTTTAAGTTTCCTTGCTAGAGAGGTTGTGTTAAAGGGGAACTATCACTCCACATAAAGCCCCCCACAAGAATTACCCATCTGGCAATTAGCTTAACAATAGTACTATTTGCCACAATAATTTACACCTTATAGGGTAATCCTACTGCTGCCTAGACTGACAGCCAGACAACAGCGCTAGAAGAATCTGCGCACCTGTGCCGTCAGTCCCTTCTGGTGCCTTAAGGTACCAAGCAACGCCTCCAAGAGGAGACCGGGACTGACAGCGCAGACATCTCTAAGATGTCTGTGCTGTTGCCTAGCCATCAGTCTCGGCAGCAGTAGGATTTCTCTATAAGGCGGTAATTACTCTGGCAAATAGAACTATTGTTCAGCTAGTCTCCAGATGGGTAATTCTTGGTGGGGGGCTTTATGTGGGATGATAGTTCCCTTTTAACTTTTTTTCGTTTAGAAAATGAACAAAGCATGTAATTTAGCCAGGGGTGCCCAAACTTTTGCATACAACTGTACATGCTCATAATGAGCCCCTCTCTGTTTTGCATTGAGCAGTACAGGAATGTGCAGTGGCTTATTGCATCCACAAGCAAATGCAGCCTCTGGAATGGAACATTTTTTCTTACCAGCATGGACACTCCCCTGGAGTAAATGTACAACACTGTGCGGCAACCCACTCACTGTCTTGATAATGTCACCACCTTCCTATCTGTTAGGCGGTTTACCTGTATCAATAATAGGTCAGGTGTATGGTTTTTAAAAAAAGTGAATAAGGAATGACTGTGGGAGCAAGAAGATATGGGGCAGCAACAAAATCCAGGGGTTGTCCACACCGCAAAATCATATATACAAATAGCATAGCCTGGGGAGGAAAGCATAAAATGAAATAAAATAAAATGAAAATAAATTATTTAATTAATTTAAAATAGGATTTAGCAAACTTACCATTAAATCCTTTTTTTTCTTTTATCCACGTGGAACGCAGGAACCATGGGGTTGAGCTCCTTCCTCCAGAGGGAAGGGCGCTTAAAAAAAAAAAAAAAAGACAGGGTCCTTTGGGTGAAGACTTCCTCCTCTTCCACCTCCTGCTCAACCCAGATTCATGTGTAACAAGTATCACAGAAAACCAAAAGCAGGGAGAAGACCAGGGGGAGATTCACTAAGTGGTGATAAAGAGGTGATATAGTGGAGATGACTTCACCAGTTTATCACTTCTCCAATTCCTGTTATTTTATGGAGCCTAAGCACTAAGATTTCTTCAGATTTGGAGATCTTAGTGCATAAGCTCTATCAAATAACATAGGAACTGGAGAAGTGATAAACTGGAGAAGTCATCTCCACTTTATCATCTCTTTATCACATATTTATCACCACTTAGTGAATCTCCCCCATGGTAGGGGGGTTTCGATATTATTCTTTATAGCCTATGCACTAAGATCTCCAAAGTTGAAGGGATCTTAGTGCATAGGCTCCATAGATAGGAATTGGAGAAATGATATCACTGGAAAAGTCATCTACACTTTATCACCTCTTTAGCACCACTTAGTGAATATTCCACCTGGAAACCCCTAAACAAAGACCCCCAAGAGACCTCCTCTGCCTGGGGAAGGAAACACAAAAATGTTCCTTCTCCAGGTGGGAGTTCCGTGTTCCATATTGTCTAAAGAGAGAATGATTTAAAGGAATAGTAATACTTAAAATGTAAAAAAAAATAAGTTGTAGGGTTTATCCCCCTGAGTAAAACAAGAGTACTCCCACTGCTGAAAGGTGTTTCATTCAAAAGTTATTAATTTTCAAAGTTGAATTTTTTAGGTGCAATATAACAGTGGCCTGAAATTGTACAGTGGCGCTGTTGCTACACAATCCTATGGACAGCTCTGGTCCCGGGACCATAAATCTCCATAGGATGGTGTAGCAATAGCGCCACAGTACAATTTCAGGCCACTGTGATATTGCACCTAAAAAATTCAACTTTGAAAATGAATAACTTTTGAATGAAACACCTTTCAGCAGTGGGAGTAGTCTTGTTTTACTCAGGGGGATAAACCCTACAAAATATATATTTTTTAAATTTTAAGTATTACTATCCCTTTAACGGTAAATACACTAAAATCCTATTTTCTCTTATGTCCTATGGGACATAGGAACCATGGGCATATACCAAAGCATCCCAAAAATTCCAGGGAGGGAAAAGAGGAAAAAAAAATCTCCCCGCAAGATCCACGTATTCCACAGGCCTAACCTGCATTTATGTAACCTCAGGTGTTAACAGACACCGAACTATCACAGTAAACAAGAGCCAAATGGTTTTAAACTACTGAATGAAACATGGCAGTAGGAGAAAAAAAAAGCAATGAAGTCCTTTCGATAGGCACTACTTCTATAAACCTGTCTCTGTTTCTGTATTTTAAGAGTAAAAACAGGAAAGATCTGTATTTTATTTCTTCATTCACTTTGAACTTCCTTAGGATTCTGACACGGGCTTGGTCATTGAGAATTCAAGCGATGACTGCGCTTTGCACATCACCTGGTGGTAAGGGTCTCATAGGAACGTTATGTGCACTCTCTACTACAAAGGTGGTGGGGATTAAGCCTCAAATAAAGTTGGTAAGAATGTCTCCAAAAAATCCTCTGGTCCTTTTCCTTCAGCCCTTTCTGGCAGCCCCACTCTGCAGATGTTGTTCCTTCACATCCTATTTTCACTATCATCAAGGTTGATTTTATACATGGCTTCAGTAACCTCAGGATGGAGGCCGGTGCCCAGAGATGGTCCAAGAGTTCTCGGTGCCTAGACGAACTATAACTTTGGTGTCCACCTCCCCGTACCCTCTTCCTCTGTGATCCTTACATTGAATCTAGCAACAGCTAGTGGGGGATGATGGCAAAATCCCCCTGCCAGCAAACAACAGGTGGGGGGTGATGGGAGTTGTAGTTTAAAGGGATAGTAATACTTCTTTTTAACTTTATTTTATTTTGTAGGCATTAAAAAACATGAAGAACGATATAAGTCTTATCTCTCAAACCTTTATGGTTGGAGAGATATTCACAAGCAAAGTTTCCCCTCCCGCCCCTTTTACCTAGTGTAAGCCATCTCTTCTCAGATGTGGAATCCAGTCCATAGACCAGACAGATAACAGAAGGGGACAATCTTCTTCCTATGAGAACAATGAAAGCCCTGCCCCCCTTGACAAGTCTTTCAGGTTTTTCCCTTACCTTAATTGAAGATTGTCCCTCTCTGCAGTCTACCTGGGCACCTCCCTTCTGATCTGGCTGAACAGTGTTACATCAGTAAAAGGGGCGGGAGGGGGATACTTTATCATTGAATTACTCTTGAACTACAACTCTGACAGAATTGAAATAACACTCTCCAAAGTCCAAATACTGTGATGATTAATTGGAGCTGCTTTTATTATGAAACATTACTATCCCTTTAACAGCAACTGGACGGCTTTATGTTGCCCAGCCCCTGTATTAAATCCATGATTATTTCTAAGTTACAGAATTATAAGTTTGCAGTACTGAGTTAATCAAATGGAATCCAAACATGTAGCAAACACTGAAACCCAACTGCCAAACTGTGGAATAGTTTATCATTAAATAAAAATAATAAAACACCTCAAAATATTTCCATAGGGCATGGGGTAACATTAGAGACTGACCTCTTTACCTATTTTCCTAACAGCTATATATATTTAGGTCATTATTCCCTGGCTGCCTCCCAAGAGCTGACAGCTTTACACATTAATTTGGGTCATGGAAAATGTGAAGTGGACAGTGTTCCTCTCCTGTGGCATATGAAGATCAGGAAAAACAAAAAGTTGCAATTTTCCTCACTTTCGCTGGAAAACAACATACAGCAAATACGGGACAGGGATGGCAATGAGCCAGACTTACGCAATGAGGTGCAATAAATGGCACAAGATGGACTTCAGTTGCACTGTGCACGGCCACTTGCCGTTGGCTTTCATGCTCTCAGTTTCCAGGAATCCTGTGAATATTTTCCCTTATATCAGTGACAAGCTTGTCATCACTTTGAGAAGAGTTTTGCAAAGGTGTTTGAAAGGTCAAAGCTATTCATACGTTTCAGTATGACTTATTCAGTAATCACAGAGATACCATCAGCTTTAGAACTTTCAGTTTTCAGCTATAAACTGTCCACCCGTTTTCTGAGTCACTAATAATTTCCGAAGCTATTGTAACAAAGTCAAGGAAACCGCTGTATCAGGTATAACAAACGTAGAACATTTTGATACAAGAAAATGGGATCAATTATGGGTCATACCAACATTACCATAAGGGAGAAATAAAAAAATGTAATTGGTTTAAAAGAAACTTTAAACCCCTTGAATGCTAGAGATTTTTACAGCAAATTGCTGAAAAATGTGTTGGAGACCAATACATTGTTCTGCTGCATTCAAGGTCTTTCTGGTATTCAAGAGGGTTAAAAGCCCCATTTAAAAGGGAATTTCTATTTGTCCTCCTATGTTAAGGTCCAGTAGAGTAGCACTGCTGGTCTTGCTCAATGTGTCTGTGTGTGTCTGGAGAGGTGCAAGGATGTGACTTCACTAAATGTCTAACACATAAACCTAGGTTGACCACATTTCCAATCTGCCATTCCGGGACATGTGGTCACCCTAGTAAGTCCCGCCGCTGAGGAACCGTCCGGCACTGACCATCTTTCTGAGACTGACACAGAGTAAGAGTTCCGCAGCCTCAGAACGATCGACAGCACTGGCGAAAGCATCAGCCGCGAAACTCACTCACAGTGCCAGCATACTTGCCCCATCCAAGCTGCCTCGCATGCACCAGTTCAGCCAGCCAATGAAATGTATTTGCTATATGGTCTGAGGACCATATAGCAAATACATTTCATTGGCTGGCTGGACTGGTGCGTGCTGCGCTATGTGGGTAGGCTGTGGGTGCCGGCTTTGTTGCTCCATTCTGGGACTCTTTGTTGTCCCGGTGGGGGGTGACCCGGGACGCGGGACACAGACTTACAATAAGGGATAGTCCCGGGCATTCCGGGACGTGTGGTCAACCTACATCAACCAATTTTCAACAAAATGATATGCTAATCATCAGTCTCTTTCCCCCTTCGCTTGTATCCCTAATTCTTAGTGCATATGGCTAAGTGTCTTTTATGATCCATAGCGAAGTGATCTTCTCACACCACCACACTTCCCCATAATATTGACCATTAGTGCATCTCACCCCGGTAAGCACTACTTTGTTTATCAATAGTCATACCTGGGGACTTTTTGTTATAGAGTCCTCTAGGGGATGTAATTAATGCAAATAGTGTCAAAAATGGGCAGGACATAACCACACGTTAGGGCGAGGCCTAACAAACACATCACAGAAGTGGAAGGAACAGGGTGGGGTAGGAGGAGAAGTGGGAGGAGCTGGCTGGGAAGCAGCCGAAGTGGGCAGAGTTCAAGTAGAAATGCTCCACATCCACAAAATCAGCTTCTGCCCCGGAGACTCAGTAATGCAGTGTCAAAAACCAGAGTCTCCTGGACAAATCTGGAGTTCCCAGGTGTGTCAGTAGTGGTTAACTAGTCACATATATGTGACTATTTAAAAAGTATATTTTTTATTTTTTTGCCATTTATGTACCTCCACACTAACAAATATCCCACCTTTCTATGCTATACATAGGAAAGAAGAAAACATCTCACATATTGTCTCTATGATGAAGGTTCTTTTGAATTGTTGCAAGGTCAACGTACACCCTAAAAGAGTACCAGTAAATGTAGCCTCTTATTCTGTCCCTTTCTCTTTAACACTGATAAAGTATAATCTTCCTCTCCTGAACAGAATAATTTGCCTTGAAAAGAAAGGTCTGGATGGGATTTACCATAGCAACAAGAGAAATAAAATTTTTATTAAAAATACAAGTTGGAAAGCCCTTGTACACAGGCCACAGTACCACCCAGCAACCTCGTCTGGTGGCCGGATCCTGTTGGCCACACTGCAGTCATGAGCAGTACTGACCGGCCGAACACGCAGCGGCTGATAACAGAGCGGGGCGCTTCAAATTCAGACCGTAGTCCTCTCAGCGCACCGCGGTGCGTTCAGGCAGTCTCTACTCTGCATGACTGCAGCGCACGCAGCCGCCTCTACTGCACATGATGGCTTCTGACAAACATACTTTTAGTGAATTATTATATAGGACATATATAGGATATGATCCATGGCATTCTGGACTGTACTAATAATATTATTATAACCGGGGCTTATAATTTTAAATCCTTTGCTACTAGCCAGACCTGAAAAGTTACTCGCCACTGTAAGCCATAACATACCTACCAGGGCTGACTTTCTACTCGCCAGGGCTAAATTTTCACTTGCCATTGGCTAGTGGAGAGTGGAAATTTTGAGCCCTGATTATAACTTCTAAGTTCCTCTCCTGGCAGTTGTTTTATTCTAAAGTTATTCCACTCAGATTTGTCACAAAGTGAAAAATTCTTAAAGGGATAGTAATACTTCGTTTTATCTTTATTTTATTTTGTAGGCATTAAAAAAACAAGAAGAACGATATAAGTCTTATCTCTCAAACCTTTATGGTTTGAGAGATATTCACAAGCAAAGTTTCCCTTTCCACCCCTTTTACCTAGTGTAAGCCATCTCTTCTCAGATGTGGAATGCAGTCCATAGACCAGACAGATAACAGAAGGGGACAATCTTCTTACTGTGAGAACAATGAAGGCCCTTCCCCCCTTGACAAGTTTTTCAGGTTTTTCCCTTACCTTAATTGAAGATTGTCCCTCTCTGCAGTCTGTCTGGGCACCTCCCTTCTGCTCTGGCTGAGCAGTGTTACATCAGTAAAAGGGGCGGGAGGGGGACACTTTGTCATTGAATTACTCTTGAACTACAGCTCTGACAGAATTGAAATAACACTCTCCAAAGTCCAAATACTATGTGGATTAATTAGAGCTGCTTTTATTATGAAACATTACTATCTCTTTACTATTGTTCTCTTGTAGGAAAAGCACAATATATTATTATTCATATAAAAATATCTATACTCATTCTTTAAATTGGAACTGCTACTTTGTAACAAGTGATTTTAAAAGAGATTTCAAAACCACCACTATTTTTATTTCAAAGAATAGTTTATAACATATTCTGCTTTATTTATTGATCAGTTTATGCAAATTGGTACAAGCCGGCAAAGAGCGGCAGTTGGGATGGGGAGAAGTGTAGAATGTTATTAATTGCCTGGCTGCCAGTACTGTCTCATTTGCATGAACTGAGAAATGAAACTAAATATTGCATATATATATATATATATATATAACCCATTGATTAAAATAAAAATGGCAAAAATATAGATGCTTTTGAAAGCTTGTTCAAAACCGGTCATTTGTGACAAAGAGACAGTTCAGCAGTAATGTGAACAAAAGAGTTAAAAACTAGAGAAGGAAATGAGTGAGATCTCTACATATATATGTTTTCGTTGGCAAGAGAAAGCATGCATCAGAAATACTTTTAATATTTTGATAATTTTTTTTCAGCTTGAAAATCATTGAACACCTGCACCAAACAGTCACCCAGAATGCACTGCTGCGCTGCAGCTGTAGGTACCAGAAGCCAGAGAGTCTCTTCCCATGTGTGAGCTCTGACTGCTTGGCCTCTCTCTCTCTGTAGCAGTTTAAAAAATGGTCAATATTCACTTATTATAACACAGAGACAATTATTTAAATGGGGCTTTTAAAGGGGAGCTATCAGCCCTTTACGAGTTTGCCTCATTGTGATCTACATATAGCGATATCCTTTAATCATTTTTTTTGTTATAAAATGCATGTTATGGAGAAATTTACATTATTAAAAATGAGCCGTGGCCTTGCTTCCGTACAGACTATGGTTACAGCTCAGCACCGCAGTCTGTCAGTCTTCTTCTGTTCCCTCCCCAAATATTTTCGCATTCCAACCAGCTTACATGAAGACAGTGGCATAACAATAGGGGGTCGCAGGGGTCGCACCTGCGACCTGGCCCGCCACGCCAGGGGCCCGGCCGCCCCCTGTGACCCCCCGCCCGGCACCAGCAGCTGAGGACGAGTTCTGTGCTTTCTTCCGCACAGACCTTGGCGCTAGAAGATGAGGCTCCTTTCGTGGGCACTGAAGTAATACAGAGCGCTGGGAGATGACATCATCTCCCAGCACTCTGCATTCCTGAAGGACCGCGCAGGAGATCCGGCTGTGAAGAAGGCCTCTCCTGCCACACCAGCCTCTGGACCACCAGGGAGGTAGGAGATGGGCATGGAGGGTGTCAGTGGAGGCAATGTGACGATTGGGAGCAATTGTGGAGGCAATTGTGGCAATGTGGGGGCAATTGTGGAGGCAACTAGGGATAATTGTGGCAATGTGGGGGTAATTGTGGCTATTGGGGGTAATTGTGGCTATTGGGGCAATTGTGGCTATTGGGGGCAATGTGGGGGAAATTATGGCAATGTAGAGGCAATGTGTGGGCAATTGTGGCAATATGGAGGCAATGTGGGGGTAATTGTGGCAATGTGGAGGCAATTGTGGCGATTGGGGGCAATGGGGGAGCACAATGTGGTTGGCGGGGGCCCAATGGCAGTTTTTGCACAAGGCCCTGGTGTCTTCTAGTTACGCCTCTGCATGGAGAAATCCTCCATCATCATCAGAGGAGGAGGTTGAAACGCAACAATACTGTACAGTGAGAAGCCGGTGAGACAGATCAGTGATATAATTAGTGGAATGCACTGAGACAAGTTAAACAGGATATAGAATGATGAGCGTTCTGTAAGCTGCATATATTAGTCAATACGGACTATATTCCTCCCTCCAGTGGTTTCAGAAGGAGGGATAGTGTTACGTTGTACCAACATCCCTGCTTTTATGGACCAGGAACAGGTTCTTCCTCTAGTGAGAAGACCTACTGTACACCCTTACAAAATTGATTTAAGAGAAAAAAAAAATAACATTCTTAACATGGTGACTGTTCCTGTTCTGATATCGACTACAGCAGAGTGCAAATGAATAAAGAAAAAAAACAAAAAAAAGTCTAAATGTTAACCATTTACGAACCGAAGGGGTGGGAAATGCACTGCGGACATCCTACAGGTCCTCAACTCTTTGAAAAGACCTAGGTTTGTTTACATTAGAGAAGAGACGTCTAAGGGGGGGTGTGATTACTATTTACACATATATTCAAGGTCAATACAATGAACTATCCAGTGAATTATTTGCTCAAAGAGCTGATCTAAGAACGAGAACTCGCACAGAGGAAAGGTGGTTTTGACTGAAACAGAGGCAGGGATTTTTTTACATCAAGGGCAGAAAATCTGTAGAATTCTTTGACTCAGAATGCTGTGCTTGCAGATAATGTAACTGCTTTGAAAAAAGTAATGGATACCTATCTAGTACAGAACAATATTGAGAATTATGACAGTTGGCTTAAAGCAGAGAGGATGTTGATCCAGGGAACTATCTGACTGCCATTTGGAGTCAGGAAGGAATTTTTTACCCACTTCGGGCTAAATTGAAAATGGCTTCAATGCGTTTTTCATCTTTTATCCTTCCCCTGGATCAACAGGGTTGATTTGGCTGGACTTGATGCACACAAGTCTTTTTTCAGTCTCATCAACTATGTTAATATGGGTATGCCAAACATTGCAAAACAATGCATTATGAACCCCTCTGGCCTCAAATGATTAAAGAGTTAACCCTTTAAGGACCCATGATGGTCCAGGCATGTCATTGGTCCAACATGCGATAAGGAGCCATTATGTGCCAGGACCGTCATGTATTTCAGGGTTCCCCACGTGGCTGCACATAGTTCTTGGAGCCCTGAACTAGATTGCATTAAAAAAAAAAAAAAAAAAAAAAAAAAAAAAGTCATTGGTCCTTAAGTGACAGTCTTTAAAGGGATAGTAATACTTTATTATTACTATCCCCCATATTGTAGATATTTGTAGAATAACTTAATAGCCCCCAGGTTCATCTCTCAGACCTTTATGGTTTGAGAGATAACTGAAGGCAAAGTCCCCCCTCCCTTCCCCTTCCCTGAAGTCAGCGTTGTGCTGACTGCAGGGGAAATCTGTCGTACGACAGGCTTGAGGCTCTGCAGCTGAACCGAGATCCCGTTAGTGAAGAAGAATTATTTCACTGAAACGGTCTTCTACATGTGCTTGGTTTTTCTTGGTTTGCAAGCACATGTAGAAGACCGTTTCAGTGAAATAATTCTTTGTCACTAACGCGATCGTGGCTCTGCTGCAGAGCCGCATGATGAAAGTCAGACCGTCAGATATCAGATATCCCTGCAGTCAGTACAACTCTGACTTCAGGGAAGGGGGAGGGAGGGGGGCAACTTTGCCTTCAGTTATCTCTCAAATCATAAAGGTTTGAGAGATGAACCTGGGGGCTATTAAATTATTTTACAAATATGTACAATATGGGGGATACTAATAATAAAGTATTACTATCCCTTTAAGGGGTTAAACACTTGTATAGGCAACTCCTTTTGTTAAATAAATTAAACACTTGTCCCAAGAATATAGTACAATTTTAACACAATGCACTGTACAGCTCCTGGTGATTTGTGCATAAGGCTGTAGGATTTTTACACAGTCTCTCTGGATGTTTCCAGCTTGTTGATGAACCACCCCGTGATTCCAAGCAAACCTTTCAGCTTCACAGGGCCAAATACACAATTAGGTTTCCATGCAGCTGGAGGGAAACCCTATCTGCTGCCTTGAAAAATAACAGATAATAAAAGCTGCCGTGAACAGCAGTGAAGCTGGCAGGAAACATTCCCAGCAACACCTGCTTCCTGAGGGCGACGTCTATTTGATCCCCAGGCTCCATGTGTGCTGTGCCCTGTACTTTGTTTGACTTAACAGAGGAATAGGCCGAACTGGATTGATGACTCTACAGGGATTAACCCTTTGACTGCTGGAGTCTGCCCTTCAAAGGGTAACCCTTTCACTGCCACATTCCTGACCCAATCAGGAGGATGAATGGCTCAAATTAAAGGAACACGAACACCTTTTAATAATAATAATAATAATAATAATCATCATAATAAAAATTTACTCTTACCTTATTTTCTGCACAAAATCCCAATGGCCACTATGAATCAATTCTGTGTGAGTTGGTTCCCCAGAACGAATCTTTAATTATTTCTGGATATTATGTTGACAAGTGGCCATAGTCAGTTGCTGGGCACCAGGAACTTCTTGCAGTTGTTTTCCTTGCTAATGAACATTCAGTGGGAGGAGTTTTGGGTCTGGAGTACAATAAAGAATTATTTCTGTCTCCATGGAATGATATCCAGTCCTAACTAAAAGGCAAATATAACTTTTTGCTAAGTGTGCTTCAACATACCTCCCAAGTGTCCCTCTTTAGGAGGGACAATACCTCTTTTAGACCCAAACCCCTCTGTCCCTTTTTCCCACCCCGATGTCCCTGTGTTTAGGAAATCAGACTGGGTGGTGTGTGTATATAAGTGTATCATACTGCTCTAAAGCAATACAGCTCGCATTACTGTTTCTTTAAAAGTCTGTATATATGTTTATTAATCAGTCTGTGTAAATAAAATACTTTGGTCTTGTTATAAGTAATTTATTACGTTACACAAGGAGGTGTCAATAGGTCATGAAACAGCCTAAAAATTCTCTGTAATGCCCCGCCCACCAGTCACGCCCTCAGCAACACCCCCTAAAACACAAGTGTCCCTCTTTGGCAATTTGAAATGTTGGGAGGTATGCTTCAATGGAAACAGGTTTACTAAAAAGCTCAGGGCTGTACTGTGCAGCTCAAAAATAGCTTCTATCAACCATATGGGGGAGTCAGAAAACTGACCCCCATCCCACTACGCTGAAACTCAGCCCGGAAGTTTATCTTTCTCAGCAACAATCTCCTGTCTTGCATGTTCAGTCTCCATAAACCCTCTGTGTTTGACTTTCAAACCCTATACAGAGGGTCTATCGGATATCCATCATTCAGAACAAGAGACTGCACTGTGAGCCTTCAGTCTGTCTGCTAAGTCTCTTCCTCCAAGCCCAATGGAGGCTGCTTAAAACGTAAAAAATAGTATGTTGTGGGGTTTAAATAAAACACCTTTCAGCAGTGTGTGTAGCCTTGTATTTTTTACATTTTACGTATTAATATTCCTTTAAGATTAATTTTGGGTTATCAAGCCATACAGAATTGATTGAAGTTAATCATTAGGATTTTCTATCCAAATAAAGGTAAGAATAGGTTATTAGTAGCCAGTGTTAGTGTTCCTACAAATAAACTAAAAGACACATTACCTACAGTCCTACATATGCATATATATTTGCTTAGCACAGTATATTAGTGCTGGTGAGTTTGAAGATGTTCATTTTTAGACTAATTTAACATATTTTTTCAGAAATGTTCAATATTTAAATCTATAAAAGCAGCCACAAAGCTAAAATGTAAGACGTTCCTCAATGCATGGAA
Source organism: Rhinophrynus dorsalis (assembly GCA_037306005.1). Lineage (NCBI taxonomy): Eukaryota > Metazoa > Chordata > Amphibia > Anura > Rhinophrynidae > Rhinophrynus > Rhinophrynus dorsalis. The sequence goes on along the minus strand of CM074722.1, from coordinate 35,144,275 downwards.
CAGAATTTTATAACATGTGAAGATTTCTATATAAAGGATTGCAATACCTTGGATTGGATTACACTGCAGGTGATATTAGCATATACTCTTCTTGATGACATTTCTAGTTAGTTTATGGGGTAATTTGGATATAAAATCAACTATAAATGATTCACCTGTTGTAGATGCCATCTCTTTGACAGAAACAGTGTGGAATATCCCACATTGTGACTTATTCAATCATGTATGTTGGCTATACAATGTGGTGTAAATGAAAGCGGGGGCCACCGGTATGCAGACCTCGCAAGCGTCCTTTTTTAGGAGGGACAGTCTCTCTTTTTGAACCAAATCTCTGTGTCCCTCTTTCCAACCCTGGTGTCCCACTTTTTAGGAGATCAGACTGTGTGGTGTATATAAGTGTATTAAATTGCTCCATAGCAATAAATCTCACATTAATGTTTGTGTAAACTTCAGTATATGTGTTTATAAATTAGTCTGTGTCGAGAAAAGACTTTGACCTTGCTCTAAATTGTTTATTCGGTTATGCAAAGAGATGTTAACAGATCATGAAATAACTGCTGAAATGTCCCACCCACCACCCATGCCCCCAGCAACACAAGTGTCCCTCTTTGGCCAGTTGAAATGTTGGGGGGTATGTGTATGGCATCAACCAGTCATAGTACAGGGAGGTAAGTTTTACAGTGCCTCAAGCTCACCAGGCAAGGACAGGTGTGGCAAAAATAGGGTGACCACATGCCCCGGAATGCCCAGGACTGTCCCTTATTGGGGGTCTGTGTCCCGCGTCCTGGGTCACCCCCCACCGGGACAACAAAGAGTCCTGGAATGGAGCAACATGCACCAGTCCAGCCATCCAATTAAATTTATTTGCTATATGGTCCTTATTGGCTGGCTGAGCCATATAGCAAATACATTTCATTGGCTGGTTGGACTGGTGCGTTGGAGACAGCTGGGATGGAGCAGGTATGCTGGCGCTGGAAGTAAGACTTGCGGCTGAGGCTTCCGCTGGCACTGACCATATTTCTGAGGCAGCACTGGCGGGAGCCTCAGCCATGGGACTGGGTGACCACATGTCCTGGAATGGCAGAATGGAAATGTGGTCACCCTAGGCAAAAATGTTATATATCTAATTGTGTATGGAAAAATGCTTTTTCAGTATAGGTAGCAGAAAAGAAAAGAATTGGCAACAACTTTATATGACCCATTCAGAGCCAATATTCCCTCCAGACAAATACAGTGAGGGACAAACTTCAGTGAGTAAACATAAGGAAAACCCTGCCCCCTTGACAAAGGAGGGTAGGATTTTTCTTTGCTTAATGAAGTTTGTCCCTCTCTGCATCCGTCCTGTCCCGAGAGCAGATTGCAGATTCAGTGAGAGGCGGCCAGAAGGGGTGCGAGGGGGATCCTTCCACATTTAATATGTTTGAACTACAGAAAAGTAAGTTGCTAGACATAATGCAATGTGTTACATTTATGATAAAGAAGACACGACAATCTACTTTATTGCTAACATCACTATAATATTTAATATTTTTTATTTACTGTGAACTCGTCGGACAACTTTTCCTAAGAGAGGATAAGGCAAGGTGCGCAACCTGTTGTCCTGCAGCTGTTGGACTACAAATTCCATTATTTTACAATGGCTAACACTGACTGAGGATGATGGCGGATGAAATCCAACAAAAGCTGGAATGTCACAGGTGGGAGCGGAGAGTGTGAGACAGGAAAGGAAACCTGACTCTGGAAACTTGAGTTGGAATTGAAAGGGGTGACATCACTTGTGCATTCCAGCAGCATTGCACATAGAATATTATTAAACACCTAAAGAACTCCAGGGACGAACAGCGAATCTAAGAATTCCATGACACTTGGACAACTCTTGCAATGTTAATGGGGTAATGCTTCAATATAACAATGGGCAAAATGTGTAAAGGGACGGCACACCAACATATTGCTATGGAAGATAACTGTGCATAGCATACACAGGGTACCATTAAATCCAAAATACAAAATCCCATAAATTCCAGTTTATGGCATTCAATATACAGATCCCTAGTGTAAATATTCCACTTAACACTCTTATGGGACCAACAAGGAGAGTAATTAGCCACTTCTACACCTGGGAAAAGACTCATGTACTGCACACTCATATTGAAGCACCAAACATGGCAGACTGATGATTACAGCTCTATAACAAAATAAGAATTCCCATTGCTTTGAGTCTTTAAAGGGATAGTAATACTTTATTACTATCCCCCATATTGTACATATTTGTAAAATAATTTAATAGCCCCCAGGTCCTTCTCTCAAACCTTTATGGTTTGAGAGATAACAGAAGGCAAAGTTACCCCTCCCTCCCCCTTCCCTTAAAGGGATAGTAATGGTTCATAATAAAAGCAGCTCTAATTAATCATCATATTATTTGGACTTTGGAGAGTGTTATTTCAATTCTGTCAGAGTTGTAGTTCAAGAGTAATTCAATGATAAAGTATCCCCCTCCCGTCCCTTTTACTGATGTAACACTGCTCAGCCAGAGCAGAAGGGAGGTGCCCAGGTAGACTGCAGAGAGGGACAATCTTCAATTAAGATAAGGGAAAAACCTGAAAAACTTGTCAAGGGGGGGAAGGGCTTTCATTGTTCTCATAGGAAGAAGATTGTCCCCTGCTGTTATCTGTCTGGTCTATGGACTGCATTCCACATCTGAGAAGAGATGGCTTACACTAGGTAAAAGGGGCGGGAGGGGATACTTTGCTTGTGAATATCTCTTAAACCATAAAGGTTTGAGAGATAAGACTTATATCATTCTTCATGTTCTTTTAACGCCTACAAAATAAAATAAAGATAAAACGAAGTATTACTATCACTTTAATGGAAGTAGATAGTGACAGCTATGTGTGTGAAAATATATTTCCAGGTGTGAATTTTCTCAGAATATTTTCAGATAGACATGACTTTACTCCTTTATAAATATGACCAGGCGTCGTGAATATTAGCGACAATTCTTAAGTATGCGCTAAGAAGCCTTTTTATACATCCCCCACACTATTTCTTTAAAGTAGATCTATAACGTTAAAGACAATTTTGCCTATTGATTAAAAATGAAACGTTTACTTTACATAAACCGTTTTTCTCTCTCTCTCTTTTTTTTTTTTTTTTTTTTTTTTTTTTTTTAAGAGGACTTATCACTTCTCCAAGTTCTCTCCTCAGAGGAAGCCTCCATCTTGGACGGATATGCATACTTATAATCTTCATCAAAATATTCCAGAGAGGTAACTTTATGAACATACAATTAATTTGCATGCTTTATCTGATTAATTCAGAGAACAAAGGCCCATATCTATAAAAGCAAACTTGAGTTATTCTGGAGTAAACCAACAGCACCATAGGGGACAAATTAAAATTCCTAAATTCCCATGCACTTGAGTAGAGCTTTTTAACCCCTAGAATGCCAGTGAATTTTCCAATACATTGCAAAGCAATGCAATGGTGACCTCTCTAGCATTCAATGGGTTAAAACCCCAATCTATTTTAAACTGATTTTTGTCCCCTATGGTGCAATTGGTTTACTCAGCAATAAATCAAGTTTGCTTTTATAAATGTAGTCCAAAGTTCTGTGAGATTAGATTCCGCAATTAACCCTTAAGGGCCGGCCACGAACGCACGAGGCCAGCACTTAACCCCTTAAGGACCAAGGACGTACATGCACGTCATGGGTCCTTTAGGAACGTTCACTCCATGTACATCATGGATTTCAGGGCTCCTGAATCAGATCCTGAAAAGAAAAAAAATGCTCTGTAGTCCTTAAGGGGTTAATTTTAGGACCACTGAGCTTTTTTTTTTTTTTTTTGCCTAATTCAGGGCTCCCCGAATGGCGTGCAGCTGTGCGGGGAGCCCTGAAATCCATGACGTGCCAGGACATGGGTCCTTATCACATGTTGGACCCATGATGGTCCTGGCACTTCATGGGTTCTTAAGGGGTTAATAATATCTATAAAACTGTTAACAAAACAAAACACACAAAGTATAAGCAGTTAAAAAAAAAAAAAAAAAAGAAAAGAAGAGATTAAAAACAGGCCCATTTTAACTTTTTGAGTGCCAAAGTGGTAGGCAATGAATTGCAACGCAATGCATTGGCTCCTTTATGGCACTTAAAGGGTTAATCATTTGAGAGCCAGAAAAGTGACCAGTCGATTGTGAATGACATTCCTCTGACGCTAAAAGTATTGTGTTGCGTACCCCTCTGGCACTCAAATGGTTAAAATAAAAGCTTCTGAAGTAACAGGTAATCAATGATTCACAATAAAAATGATGTAACACAGTTGCTTTCCCCATAGGGTTGCCACCTTTTCTTCAAAAAATACCAGCCATGTCATTCCCTCCATAGACTTAACAATGGACAGAAGTAAATTTTTTACCGGCCTGCTGGTAAAATACCGGCTGGGTGACAACGCTATTTCCACATAATGTCACTGCTTTGAGTGGTTTGGCATCTTGTAGGCTGACAGTACCTGGACTGAGGAGGAGAAGTAGCACTACAAATATAAAGGTCAGATGCCAGCCCCTTGAGAAGGTCACCCAAGTGACTCCAAGAAACAACAAATATTCCAAGCAAAGTGCAGGAAAAGGGGTTCAGATTTCCAAGGGCTGGGAACATTCCGCAGCTACTTCCTGTTGAGCTCAGACACACTTCCTGCCTCACTTCCTGTACCTTTCTCTAGAAGGTCTGAGAACAGACTTAAGTTAATGATCACTTTAACAGCATTTCCACGTAAGGGGAGGAGGGAGACTGAATCTTCTTTAAGGAGTCAGTTTAACCCCTGCATTATCAAAACTATAGCACACAGGTTTACCATGAATGCGATAATACACTGGCCTTTAAAGAGATCATAACGTTTTAATTTTTTTAATCATTCTATTTGTAGGTATTAAAGATTAAAAATTGTAATGCGTGTGATACACTTGTTTGGAGTTATTTAATTGTTAAAATATCCCCTCCACATACTTTCCCTGTCATCAGCCCTTTCTCCTAGTTACGAGACCGGCTAAAGTGATTGAAATGCAAAACAAAAAAGTGAAAGGCAGCGCAATGGGGGTATAAGTGTAGTAGTATAGATATAACAGCACTAGATACAGTCTTTACCTTTCTCACATTCTCCATATCTCCCGACATTTCAAATGGCCAAAGAGGGACACTTTTGTTTTAGATGTGTTCTATGTACACAGACTAATTTATAAACACATATAATGATGTTTAAACAAACATTAATGTGAGTTTTATTGCTGTGGAGCAATGTGATCACTTATATACACACCGCACAGTCTGATCTCCTAAAAACAGGTATATCAGGGTGATACACTTATATACACACCACATAGTCTGATCACCTAAACACAGGGACACCAGGGTGATATACTTATATACACACCACACAGTCTGATCTCCTAAACACAGGTACATCAGGGTGATACACTTATATACACATCACATAGTCTGATCACCTAAACACAGGGACACCAGGGTGATACACTTATATACACACCACACAGTCTGATCTCCTAAACACAGGGACACCAGGGTGATACACTTATATACACACCGCACAGTCTGATCTCCTAAACACAGGGACACCAGGGTGATACACTTCTATACACACCGCACAGTCTGATCTCCTAAACACAGGGACACCAGGGTGATACACTTATATACACACCACATAGTCTGATCACCTAAACACAGGGACACCAGGGTGATACACTTATATACACACCGCACAGTCTGATCTCCTAAACACAGGGACACCAGGGTGATACACTTATATACACACCGCACAGTCTGATCTCCTAAACACAGGGACACCAGGGTGATACACTTATATACACACCACATAGTCTGATCACCTAAACACAGGGACACCAGGGTGATACACATATATACACACCACACAGTCTGATCTCCTAAACGCAGGGACACCAGGGTGATACACTTATATACACACCGCACAGTCTGATCTCCTAAACACAGGGACACCCGGGTGATACACTTCTATACACACCACATAGTCTGATCACCTAAACACAGGGACACCAGGGTGATACACTTATATACGCACCACACAGTCTGATCTCCTAAAAAGAGGGACATCAGGCTGGGAAAGAGGGACAGAGGGATTTGGGACTCAAAGCGGGACTGTCCCTCCTAAAAACGGGACACTTGGGTGGTCTGCATTGTCTATGGGGGTGTTTTTCATGAGTGCTGTTTATATTCCTTCCTAATATGATTGAGATGTTTTCAAAGTAAACCAGCCCAGAAGATCACTCTCACAGAGATATCTGTCTCTGTGTGAGCAATTTTAAAGGAACAGTAATGTCCCGTAAAAAAATGTTTCTTATTTTGCAGAGGTTAAAAAAATAAATTATGTGGTTTGAGAGATATTCACATCTAAAGTTTCCCTTTAGTCGGCCGACTCGAGGAGGCTCTTCAGCAGAGCCGAAACCCCGTTATTTAAAAATAACTACTTCATTAGAACGGTCTACAAAGTGTGCTTACAAACCAGGCACACTTTGTAGACCTTTCCAATGAAGTAATTCTTTTTAAATAACGCAATTTCGGCTCTGCTGCAGAGCCGCCAGCTGGTCCCCGGACCGGGATCTCCTGCTGTCAGTAGAGCACTGACATCAGGGAAAGGGGAGGGAGGGGGGAACTTTACATACAAATTTCTCTCAAACCGTAAAGGTTTGAGAGATAGGATTTGTGCCACATAATTTATTTTTTTTAACCTCTACAAAACAAGAAGAATTTTTTATGGGTCATTAGTGTCCCTTTAATGCCTCCTTTGTATTGACTGACTGACTTTTACACTGTGCAATACTAGTGCGTATTAAAGAGCGTTACTGACAGTCACCCTTGTTAATACATTACAATGCAATGAGACAAAACATATTTGAAGCATTTCTATCCCTTTAACAACCTCTGCCAATATATTTCAAAAGAATTTGCACGGACGCTGCCATTGTACAGTCCCTCTGCTGTGTGTCATTAGGCACCCACAGTAACGAGTCATGAGCTGCCAAGAGGATCCTTTTTACAACAGATTAGGGAGTTTCAGTTCAGCAGCGGAATGGACATTAGCCACTAAACACTACGCTTCCAGCCGTGTACAGAAAGGTAAAGGGTAGCAATTCGGAAGCGTACCATCTGCATTATAGGTAAGAAATAACAACCCCTTCCGAAAAAAAAAAATCCTATTAACCCTTTGAGTGTCAGAGGTGTATCCAACACATTGCAACACACCCCTCTGCCACTCAAAGGATTAAGTGAAAATTTTTAACCCCTTGAATACTAGAAAGTTCTCCAATGTAAAGCACCGGAGATCTCTAAATTTGAAGGGGCTACAAAACGCCATTTAAATCAATGGGAATTAGTTTTTATGCTTGTTTCTGGGGGTGAAGGGGTTATTTCTTACCTATGCATGCCGTTCGGGGAGTCTGTAAATCGGATCAGCTTTTAAAAAAAAAAAAAAAAAAAAAAAATGCTCCGTCCTTAAGGGGGTTAACCCCTTGAATGTTAGCAAGGTTTCCAAAGTATGGTGAAGCAAAGCATTACAGACTTCTCTGGGATTTAACCCTTCGAGTGCTGGAGAGTTACCCACTGCATTTCATTGCAATGTGTTGGACACCTCTGTGGCACTAAAATGATTTAGGGGTTAAAATAAATAAATACATAAACAAACAAATAAATAAATACATTTTAACCCCTAATTGACCACTCTGTCCAGGGGTGAGGCGTGCTGGAGGGCCGACACATTTTTGTGTGTGTGTGATCGGCTCGCTCGTTGATCACAGTGCGCTTTGTAAGGGCTCTGTGATCACAAAAATTGTCGTGACGTGCCAGGACCGTCACTGGTTCTTAATGCCGGGACCATTGTGACAGTCCTGGCACATCACCCGTCGTTAAATGGATTAAAAGATTTTAGGACACCTCTTCCGGGCAGTCAGATAACTGCATATCACTAGTGGTCCATTGCACCATGTAGAACAGCAACAGTAGTAGTAGCCCTCATACAACAGAGTGAACTTGTACAACAGAACAGACATTACTCACACCAAAATACTGTACTGAATCGTATACCAGTAGGCAATAGTAGTAACTCGGGATGCTCGTGTCACCTATTCATTTTAAAGGGATAGTCATATTTCAAAATAAATGCATCTCCAATTAGTCTTTACTAGTGTAAAAGCCTGTGTACATAGGCCAAGGTGCGGGTAATGTTAAGAGGCCGCTAACTCACTGCTCCGCGCGATCAGTCTTGCGTCGCCTCACCCACTCAATGCAATCATGTGCAGTAGAGACTGACTGAACGCAGACAGTCTCTACAGTGAATGACTGCATCGTGACAAACATCCTAGCAAATTATTATATAGAATAGTTTAGGGCCATGTAGCACAGTATTATCATTCTGTACCCATGTATAATTCCAAAGCAGGGCTCGAGTCCTGCAGGAACGCGTGGGAACGGCGTTCCTGTACATTTTCCAGAGCAGGAACGCTGTTTCCTCTACACAGTCAGGTCTGTGTAGCTACTGCACTCCCTTGTCGCCGCCGGCTCATTAGTAATGCAGAGCGCTTGGAGATGACATCATGTCCCAGTGCTCTGCGTTACTGAAGAGAAGACCGCGTGGGAGCTCCAGCAGCTACAGGTCTGTGATGGGGGGCAAGTTGGAGCTGGTGGGGGGCAACTTGGTGCTTATGGGGGCCAAAGTGGAGATGGTGGGGGAAAGTTGGAGCTGATGGGGGCAAAGTGGAGCTGGTGGGGCAAAGTGGATGGAGCTGGTGGGGGCAAGTTGGGGCTGATGGGGGAAAAGTGGAGCTGATGGGGGCAAGCTGGAGCTGATGGGGCAAAGTGGAGCTGATGGGGGCAAGGACCAAAAAGGTTTGAGGTTTTTACTGTAGGAAAATGGGCAGACTAGATGGGCCGAAATGGTTCTTATCTGCTGTCAAATTCTATGTTTCTAAGTTGGAGCTGATGTGGCAAAGTGGAGCTGATGGGGCAGAGTAGAGATGATGGGGCAAGTTGGAGCTGGTGGGGACAAGTTGGAGCTGATGGGGGGCAAGTTGGAGCTGATGGGGGGCAAGTTGGAGCTGATGGGGGGAAATGTGAGGGCAATGTAGAGATGATATGGACAATGTGAGGACAATGTGGAGATGATGGGAGGTAGTGTGGAGATGATGGGGGACAATGTGGAGATGATGGGGAGCAATGTGTGTGCATGCATGCAACAGTGATAGAGACACATGCAACAGACATACACACATATAGACACAGAAACTCCCAAACACATGCACTGACATACATAGAGGGAGATAGACACACTCATACATGCAATGATACACACACGTCTAGGGAGAAACACACTTGACATGAGCCATACATATTTATTTTGGGCGCGGGGGGGGATCTTGGGTGAGCTCCCACAATTTTTTTCCCAGGACTTGACCCCTGTTACAGAGTAACTGAATTATAAAGTATCCCCCCCTATTGCCTAAAATACGCCACCTTCCCTCTCTTGGGCAGACAGCTCTCAGTGAGGGACAATCTTCTGGCTGTGAGTATAAAGAGCACTGTGAGCACTGTGAGTAGTAGCAGGGACTGAAATTGACTGCTCCAAGACTGGAGCGGTCACCATCAGTCCCCCATTCGGCGTGCTGGCACACGTGATCAGTCACGTGTGCTGGCATGTCAAACTTCCCTATTTGTTCCTTAAAGGACAACACACCCCTGGATCGCTGGTCCTTAAGGGGTTAATTAGCATAATCTATACATTTAAATAAATAACTAAAATTGTAATATAATATACACCACACCACCTAAGCTGTTTTTAGGTGAGTGTCTATTTTAAAGCAGGTATGTCAAACTCAAATACAATTGAGGTCTGCCACATCGGCTGCTAGAGTCTGCAAACAGGAAGCCAAAACAGTGACAATAAATCAACATCGCATTTAAAATCCATTAAGACTAAAGGAAAGGTTCTTTTGACTAAAACAAAGGCAGTGGTTTTTTAAAGTAAGGGCGGTAAAGCTATCAAATTCCTTGCCTCAGATTGTTGTGCTTGCAAATACTGCAACTGCTTTCAAAAAAGTAATGGATACCCATCTAGCACAGAACAATATTAAGAATTATGGCAGATGGCTTCAATGCAGATAGGATATTGATCCAGGGAAGTATCTGACTGCCATTTGGAATCAGGAAGGATTTTTTTACCCATTTGGGGTTTAATTGGAAATTACTTCATTGCTTGTTTGTTTGTTTTTTTTGCCTTCCTCTGGATCAAAAGGGGTGATTTGGCATGGGCTGGACTTGATGGACGCATGTCTTTTTTCAGCTTCCTCAGCTATGTTACCATGTCAACTGTGTTACTGTGTCACATAAACAAGACATATGAGTGCTCATGATCACATGGTGTGTAGACACCAGGGGCTGGATTCTATTGCAGGAGATAAATGTTACCTCCCGTTTTATCAAAAAAATTCCTATTGTAGTCTATAAGGAAACCTGAAGATAAAAGCAGAGATAATATTAGCATCTGCAATAGAATCCAGCCCCATTTTTTTTTTATTATATATATATTTATTTGTGCAGGAGCGAGGCAAGCAAGACTAGTATAGGAGTGTCCATTTCTACACAAACATATATACGCGTGTGTATCCTATATAATAATTTGCTAAGTGTGTGTTTGTCAGAAGCCGTCATGTGCAGTAGAGATGGCTGTGTGCGCTTCAGTCATGCGCAGTAGAGACTGCCCGCTCCATGGCTGATAACGGACTGAATTCAGAGTACGGTCTGAATTCGGAGAGCCCCGCTCTGTATCAGCCGTGGAGCGGGCAGTCTCTATTGTGCATAACTGAACCGCAGCCATTGCTGGGTGGCACTGTGGCCTGTGTACACGGGCTCTTCAACTAGTATATGTATAAAGTGTTGGGAACGATGTCACCCTCCCCATCTTTGCTCCACTGGTATCAGCAGAACCACCCATACACCGTCTGTTGCTCTCTTCCTTACTGATGCACACAGATGGATTAATTAACCGTTTGAGTGCTAGAGAAGTGTCCAACACATTGCAAAACATTGTGTTTGACATCTCTCTGGTATTCAGAGGGTTAAAGTGACTGAACCTCTGATTTATCCACCTATGCTCAAGGAGCGATATCCTGAAAACACGGGGCCTAAAGAAAACGGAAGCAAATTTCGGGGCAAACTATTGTAGGGAATAGTGAAAAAGTCCCATTTATCTAAAAGGGGATTTTAACCCCTTGATGCTGTCCAGCAGAGCCCTTAAAGGAGAACATTCACCTCACAAAACTATTTTTTACCATAGGTTTAGTTAATAAAATAGTATTAGGAAAGGTGTTTTTTTTCTAAATGTACGTACTTTTAAAGATGTTTAATCTTCTTGGCTGTGCACATCTGCATAATGCAGCACACTGAATCTTCGGCACAGCTCTTCTTCTCCTCCCACCCCCCTCCCAGCAGCCCCAGGGAGTGCGTTCACGCTTCCCTTTGGTGTGAATGGCTTCTATCGCTACATCAAGCTCCGGTTAGCATTATACTGAGGTTGCAGCCACAGTATAATGCTAACCAGAGCTTGATGTAATGATAGAAGCCATTCACACCACGCAGAAGGTAAGTGTGAACGCGCTTCCTGGGGCAGCTGGGAGGGAGGAGAATTAGGAAGTGAAGAAGAGCTGTGTGAAGATTCAGCGGGCTGCATTATGCTGAACATGAATTATCTTTAAAAGTACGTACAGTTAGAAGAAAAAAAAAAAACACCTTTCCTACTTTATTAACTAAACCAATGGTAAAAAATGTTTATGAGGTGAATGTTCCCCTTTAAACAGTCTCGCTCTATGGAGGGCCTCACACTGCCGGAGGACACATATTTTCAGCCCACAGGAAGCATGTTTGACGTGCCTGCTTTAACCTTTTGAGTGCCAGTGGGGTATCCAAAGGATTGATTTGCATTACGTTGGACAGCCTTCTGGTACTCAAAAGGTTAAGGGAATGGAAAGCTACGAAAGGCACTGAGCAAGGTCTTGGGACAGGGAGGTCAATACAAAGGAAAGTGTCCTTGGAAACCGTGGAAGTTTGGCAGGAATAGAACACATTCTGCGCCTGACTGACCTGCAGTGTACCCAAGTCAGCGGGATCAGTGCCAGTAATGAAAGTCACCGTCTAACGAGGAACAATTTAACCCCTTAACTCCCAATGATGTGCCAGGACCGAAATGGCTCTCCAGTAGTGTGACCACATGTCCCTGATTGTCAGGGACAGTCCCGGAATTTGTGTGTGTGTCCCATGTCCCGGGCAGCCTCCTTCAGGGACCATACAAATTCCCTGAATAAAGAATATAAACACTAGAAATAGAAATGCCCATTGCCTACTGTGACACAAATTGGTGCCTCTGCTGGGCTACAAGAAAATGGCTTCTAAACAGAGCCCTAAGCACTAGAGACAGAACTAAGCTTTGATCCTGACATCAAACAGGAGCTGCGGTGCAACTTTATTGCAGTGTAATGCTAGTCTAAGGCTTTAGGTGTGATGTATATTATCTTGTCGTTCACCACAGCAACACTTTCTGCCACAGAAGTCAATGGACAGTTCTCCCTCTAGTGTTTAGAACTCTGTGGTGCACCATATAAAGAGCAATTTGAGCACTGGTGTTCTAGAGCTGGAAAGAAGTACTCTCGTCACCACAGTGTCCCTGAATGGCAGAATGGAAATGTGGTCACCCTACTCTCCAGGTGTTAAGGACCAGTGACGATCCTGGTACGTCATGGAAGCTTGTGTACACAGAGCGTACCAAACACTTCCATGAAAACAAAATAATGCCCGGGTCCTCCGAAGTGTCACACTCCTTAAAGGGTTAAACATATTTAGAAACAATTGATAACCTTCTTAACATCATTGAGGATGCTCGGTAGTGAAAGGTGCAACATTATTTTGTTAACTCTTTGTGTGCCAGAGGTGAACGCAATGCATTGCTCTGGCACGCAAAGGGTTATAATATAATTTGCAGCTAAAGTGGCCGGGCTGGCCATTTTGAAGACTATTATAATGTAACCTATACATGCACTGGAGACAGCATCCAAAGAGTTAATGTGTGGTGGTGGTGGTGTGTTTGTGTGCAGTTCATACTGTGGATCTGCATCTGAATGAGGGACGTATTTTCAAAAGAAAAATTAAGTGATTCTGGAGTAAACCAACTGCACCACAGGGAACAAATAAACGTTCTTAAAATAGTCATTGGTTTAAATATGATTTGTAACCCCATGAATGCTAGAGATAAGGTGACCACATGTCCTGGAATGCCTGGGACTGTCCCTTATTGGGGGTCTATGTCCCGCGTCCCAGGTCACCCCCAACCGGGACAACAAAGAGTCCCGGAATTGAGCAACACGCGCCAGTCCAGCCAGCCAATGAAATGTATTACTCTAGAGAAAAGACAACTAAGAGGAGACCTTATCACAATGTACAAGTGTATGAGAGGTCAATACAAGGATCTCTGCGGTGAGCTATTTATTCCAAGGCCTGATCAGGTGACCAGGGGACAACCCTTGAGATTAGAGGAAAGGAGGTTTAAACTTTAGCAGTGGAAGGGGTTTTTTACAGTAAGGTCTGTTAAATTGTGGAATTCATTGCCCAAGGAGGTGGTTATGGCAGATACAATGGATACATTTAAGAGAAGATTAGATACATTTCTTTCAAAAGGGAACATACAGAGTTATACTGTTTATCAGGCAGATCAGGAAGGTCTGATAAAGACTAACTTACTTGGTAGCAGGAAAGCTATAAAATTATCAGTCACTTGGGTATGAGGAGAAGGTTGAACTTTATGGACTTGTGTCTTTATTCAACCTAATTTACTATGTTACTATGTATTCGCTATATCGTCCTCATTGGCTAGCTGAGCCAACCAATGAAGACCATACAGCAAATACATGTCAATTGGCTGGCTGGACTGGTACATGTGAGACAGCTGGGGTGGAGCAGGTATACTGGTGCTGCAAGTGAGACCCGCGGCTGAGGATCCCACCAGCGCTGAAGGGACTTTGTGTAAAAAAGACTGAGATTCACGGCCTCACTTGGCCAGGTTACCAGGGGACTGGCGCCTTACATTTGAAAAGTAGGCACCCCTAGGATTGGCTGTCGTCCCCTGGTGATGTAGACAACACGAAGGATGTTGGGTTTTCTGCATGGGACAGGTAGGCACTTCAGCCATTGGCTCCCACTGTCCCACAGGACGTCACTCCTGGCCTCATTGGCTAGGGGGATGGCGTGACACGAGTGGGTGCAGATTGGATACGGTATCTTGTTGCTCCAATTCCTATTGGCTAGGTGCTGGAACAGCAAGATTAAATTATGAAAAAGCTTCACAGTTTCTACTGTTCTCTTTGTCCCTCTGTTTACACCAAACAGTGTGCCCTTTGTATTATGCCCCCCTCCACCAGCAGCCCCATTGTGTTCCTTTTGTGTTCCTTGTATATACTCCCATTGTTTATTGTATTTGGACTATTGTTGCATTGTATGTGGTTTCTGTGTAAAATGTCCCTGTTTTCCCCCAATAAACTGAGTTAGTAGTTGTAAACCAGAAGTGCGTCCTGTCATTTATTCCTGAATGGTCTAAAAGGTCCCCTTTGATGCCCATTCAGGAGACCCTTGTTCCAGTGATTCAGCTTTTCTCTAGATTGTCCGGACCTGACACCCATCTTGCAACCGCTTCACAGAGAGAGGACCCCAGCCTGACGGCCCAGGGCCATCTGGCATCTTGGGTTCCTATTAAAGGCAGGAAGTGGGAGGAATAGGGTGGGAAGAAGGAGAAGTAGGTGGGAAGTGGGAGGAACAGGGGGGAAGAAGGAGAAGTAGGTGGCAAGTGTGAGGGACCGGGTAGGAAGGAGGAGAAGTAGGTGGAAATGGGAGGAACAGGGTGGGAAGGAGAAGTGAGCAGGAAGTGAGAGGAAGAGGGTGGGAAGAAGGAGAAGTAGGCTGGAAGTGTGAGGGACAGGGTAGGAAGATGGAGAAGTAGGTGGAAATGGGAGGAACAGGGTGGGAAGGAGAAGTGAGCAGGAAGTGGGAGGAAGAGGGTGGGAAGAAGAAGAAGTAGGCGGGAAGTGTGAGGGACACGGTGGGAAGAAGGAGAAGTAGGCTGGAAGTGTGAGGGACAGGGTAGGAAGATGGAGAAGTAGGTGGAAATGGGAGGAACAGGGTGGGAATGAGATGTGGGAGGAAGAGGGTGGGAAGTGGGAAGGAATAGAAGTGGCAGAGCTTCATAAGAAACTCCCCACCATCAGAGAATCATTCTCTGTCCCCAGAGACCAGGTAATTCACTGCAAAAACTGAAGTCTCCGGGGCAAATCCGGAGAGTTCCCAGGTATGACTATACAGCAGTTGGTTTGCCCCAGAATTACCCAATTTTTCTGCTCAAAATAAGGCCCCTAGATTTCAGCTCCACAGTAGACTACCTTCATCTGAAATCTATAGTAAAATGGCAATCCAGTTCCAATTCTTACCAAATGAATCACTGGGTGTCTGTTCCCCTTTAAATAAAGTAGGTGCAACCTGATTATTATGTTACAAAATAAAAACCGTGCCTGTTGCCAGCTCAGCCCCGCTAGTGGTCTTGGTGTTCTTCCCAATATTGACAATGTTATGGAATAGACCATGGTCGGAATCCAGAAAACATGCTCGTTACTGTAATGTGCACATTAGTCTTGCCAAGTTTTCCCTGGCACAAATATCACTAATAACATATTATCACTGGAAAATATCTGTAAGCACTTGGCTGGATGTGCAGTAACGGCTTGATAGACAGGGGAGGCTTGGGGCTATTTGACTGATCTAAGAGAAGGCTTTAAAGGGAGACTGTCAAGAAAACAACGTTTTTATTTGTGGCTCCTAATCTTGTGTAGCATCAAGCAAAATAGTGCAGTGTTGTAAATTTTTTTTTTTTTTTTTTTTTTTTAAAGCTGTCGGGGAAATGTAACCTATTTAATTGTATGCGGAATCTAACCTCATCAGAATCAGATGCCACTCCAGTTGTGATTTTTCTATTTTCAGAGTAAATATTAACCCTCTGAGTGTCAAAGGGGTACGCTTTTGCAATGCGTTGCGTACCCCCTCTGGCATTCAAAGGATTAATAAAGATGTATTCATAAGTGCATACAATAACATATTTTTAACTCTTTGAGTGCAGGGGGGGGGTGCAAAGCATTGCTTTTGCAATGTGATGCATACCACTCTGGCATTCAAAGAGTTAATGGAAAATAAGGCCATTACTGGGCCTTATGTACATAGATATTAGGGCAATTCTGGGGCAAACCAATGCCGCTACAGGGGAACAATAAGTATTGGCCCAATCCACTTGGAGTTACATGGGGCTTTTAACCCTTTTCAGTGCCAGAGTGGTACGAAATGCATTGCTTTGGATGCTATAGAGCTTTTCAGTGCATTGATTATTCAATGCACCGGAGAGCTCTAGTATTCATCAACTGATTAACCTTTTGAGTGCCAGAGGAGTAACACAATGAACTGTGTACCCCTCTGGCACTCAAAGGGTTAAATGCTCTGTTTAACTCAATTGGGGTTTGTATTTGTCACCTATGGTGTGTCTGGTTTGTTCCGGATTTACTCCACATTTCTTTGTGACTAAGGCCATTTAACCCCTTGAGTGCCAGAGGGGTAAGCAACGCGTTGCGTACCCCTCTGGCACTCAAAGGGTTAAAAAAAAAAATGAGACTCTTACTTTATGTAGCCATGTGACTTGTAGTTCATAATGCAGAAAACAACAACAGTTTGCTGATACGTCATGTAAGAACCTTTCCCCATAGAACTCTGCTGTCCTCCACTGTCAATGTATTTCTCTATGGAAGACCCAGACATTCTGTTATTTACAGCAATGCAGTTAACACTTTAGTGACGAGGGCTTTTTGACACTTAAGGACAAAAGCAGTTTTAGCCTTTCTAGTATACCTTTGTTCAAACAGATTTTTCCTCTAATTCATTCAGTACAACCACGCAAGTTTTATACCAATTTTAAAGCATAAGTAGGGCCCTCTTTTGATACCACATATCTATGTATTAATCCCATGCCATTTATGCTGATAATAAAAAAATAAAAAAACATACACAATCAACTTTTTGTGTCTGACACTCAAACGGTTAAACATCAGCTTCCCATTAATTTCTCTGGCACTCAACAGTTAAGGACCCATGACGTACATGAACATCATGGAATTCAGGGGTCCCCGCGCGGCTGCATGCCATTCAGGAATAAGGTTTTCCTTATCGTCACTGCCAGAAGATTGTCCCTCACTGTGAGCTGTCTGGTCAAGAGACCAGATTCCACATCTGAGAGGAGGTCCCAACAGATTAAGCAGGACTTTGTATTGTCCCTTAAGGGATTTGCCCGGGGGCACACATATAAATTCTGGGACATGTGGTCATCCTAGCAGTGCCACCCACTACATGAACTGCATAATGGCAGACACATGCCCTGCTTGCCTTGTGTGTATTTAAAGGGACAGTAATGTCCCATAAAAAAGTTCTTCTAGTTTTGTAGAGGTTAAAAAAAATAAACGATGTGCTACAAATCCTCCTATCTCTCAAACCGCTACAATTTAAGACATATTCACATTGAAAGTTCCTCCCTCCCCTTCTCCTGATGTCAGCTATAAAGCTGACAGCAGGAGATTCAAGTCGGCCGACTCGAGGAGACTCTTCTGCAGAGCCGAATTCGTGTTATTTAAAAAGAATTACTTCATTGGAAAGGTTTACAAAATGTGCCTTGTTTGCAAGCACATTTTGTAGACTGTTCCAATGAAGCAATTCTTTTTAAATAACAGAATTGCGGCTCTGCTGCAGAGCCGCTGGCTGGTCCCTGGACCGGGATCTCCTGCTGTCAGTAGAGCATTGACGTCAGGAGAAGGGGAGGGAGGGGGGAACTTCAATGCGAATATCTCTCAAACCATAGCGGTTTGAGAGATAGGATTTAAGGCATATACTTTATTTTTTTAACCTCTACAAAACTAAAAGAATTTTTTAGTGTCCCTTTAAGTGGGGATATGTCTAAGTTATAGTATGTTATAGGCCGATAAATGACTGATTGGAGCACCACTGGTTACAGCAAGCAGGGACATATCACCTACAATCAACATTGATTGTGCTAAGGTTTAAAGGAGCAGTAAACTTTTTTTATGAAAACATGTATATATTATAGAGTTTTTCCTGCTGAGTAAAACAAGGGCACCCCCACTGCTGTTAGTGGTTTTATTCAAAGGTTATAACAGTGAATTTACTGTGTGTTTACTTCCTGAAAGTTCTGACAGGAAGTGACTCCACAGGTTCTATCACATTCTATAGAGAACGGTTTGTCATTAATGTTCCTCTCAAATAGAATGTAACTGAATAACATAATGGAATTTGACCACTAGAGGGCACTGTTAATGTAAAAGAAAAAAACAGGTTTAAAGTGTTAGTAATGTCTAAAAAAAAAGTTTTTTTGCATTTAGAAGAGCTTAAAAATCTGAGCTAAATGCAAAAAAAAAAAAAAAATGTATCTCTCAACCCGCTATGGTTTAAGAGATACAGGCGTTTAAAGTTCGTTTTTTCCTACTGACAGCTGTAAAGCTGTCAGCAGAAGATTCGTGTTGGGTGACACGGAGGTGCTTGAGAAGTGCCGCGATCTCGTTACTTACAAGGAATCCCTTCATTGGAATGGTCTAAAATGTGTAGGCATTCCAAACGAAGGGATTCCGTGTAAGTAACGAGATCTCGGCACTTCTCAAGCACCTCAGTGTCGACCGACACGGATCTCCTGCTGACAGCTTTACAGCTGTCAGTAGGAAAAGGCGAACTTTAAACGCCCGTATCTCTTAAACCATAGCGGTTTGAGAGATACGTTTTTTTTTGCATTTAGCTCAACTTTTTAAGCTCTTCTAAATGCAAAAAAACTGTTTTTTAGACATTACTAACACTTTAAAGTGGAACTCCCGGCTTGAAAACACTTTATCTTCAATAACTCCCCATCTGGCGACTAGCTGCTTAGTAGTGTTAGTTGCCAGAATTATGACATTATTCAAAAGAAATACGCATTCTTACCAAGCTGACAGCAGCATGGAGCGTGGACACCTTGCCATAGTGACGTCCACGCGCCTGCACTGTCAGTCCCAGCTGGGTCTAGGAGGCGTTGCTAGGAGCCGGCCAGGCTCCAAAAGGGACTGACAGCGAGGGGCATGGACGTCACTATGGCAAGATGTCCGCGCTCCGTGTTATTGTCAGCTCAATAAGAATGCATTTTCTTTTGAATAATGTCATAATTCTGGTAACTAGCGATACTAAGCAGCTAGTCGCCAGATGGGGAGTTATTGAAGATAAAGTGTTTTCAAGGTGGTAGTTCCACTTTAAACTGTAATAACTCTGGAAACATGCATCTCTCAGCAGTGGGAGTACTCGTACTTTACTCAAAAGAAAAAGCCCTACAATATTTATTTTTTCTTTAAAAAAGTTTACTGGTTCTTATGTCAGGGTCAGTTCATTTTGAAAGTTACCATGCATGGTTACATATCAATGTGCTGGAGACATTCATGGATTTAAAAGCCCCATTTAAATTTGTGGAAATTTTTATTTGATCCCTGAAGTATTGTTGGGTTATCCTAGAATGACTCTGGCTCACCTTGGTACATCTTTCCACAATACTGAGTTTTTGCACCTGGCTTCACATGTTGAGTAAACTATATTGTGTTTCCCTGTGTCCCAAGAAGTGGGAGATCCGGAGAATTCCAAACTGGGCGGGAGTATGGGGAGGGGAATTCCATCAGTAATCCCTGGTCAGCACCAGTGGCTTTTTCCTCTCCATTTGTAAGTAGTCATGTCCTTCCCTTTTCCAGGGATAATGCTCTTGAACAGAGGGGGATCCCCTGCGGTTGCACTCCCTACATTGGCATTGAATCAGCCCTAGTTTCATGACCTCCCTGCTGCTGTGATATATAAACTAATCTAATTAGGGTTTTGATGCTGAGAAAGGTTTAAAGGGATAGTAATATTTTCAATTAAGTAGATCGCAGAGTCTTCTTTATTGTGAATGTAACACTTTGCACAATGTTTAGCACCTTACTTTTATGTAGCGCTCAAGATATTAACCCCTTAACGACCGGCCGATCGGTGCGGTGACGCGACTTAAGGACCGCTGAGCATTTTTTTTTTCCATTTTCCGGACTCCCCGGACAGTGTGCAGCCGCAGGGGGAGCCTGGAACTCCATGATGGTCATAGTACGTCATGGGTCGTTCAGTCAGATCGATCCATGACGTACTATGACCGTCAAGGGTCGTTAAGGGGTTAAATGTAGAAAGATCCCCTTCCCGCCCCTTCTGGCCACATCACGCTGCCTCTCAGTCTGGTCCGGATGGATCGCGGCGAGGGACAAACTTCAATAAGTAAGTATAAAGAAACCCTGCCCCACTTGAAGAAGGAGGGTCGGATTTGCCTTTGCTTACAGAAGTGTGTCCCTCGCTGCATCCGTCCGCACCAGACGGCAGATTCAGCATTACGTGACCAGAAGGAGGGGGATCCATCTACTTTAAATATCTTGAGAACTACAACAAAGTAAGTTGCTAAACACAGAGTGAAGTGTTACATTTACAATAAGGAAGACTTGGCAATCTATTGAATTGAAAAATATTACTATCCCTTGAAATGAACAATATCCAATAAAAAGAGCTATCTGCTTATACAAGCCCTTTTATCTACCTGATACTCGCTGTTTATCACTTAAGCCTGCCCAGCGCTCATCCCTATGGCACTCAAAGGGTTAATCCATTTCATTGTTGCAACTACCTCAAATAAGACATTTTGAATATGTACTGGTTCCCACCTCTAGTCCACATGGACCACCAACAGGTTAGAGAGAAAGAGTATATGAATGTGTGATGCACACCCCAGTACAGACCCCCGGCACGAGTCCAAGGGAGCCTGGACTATGTGTAGTAGCTGGCACCTAAGAACATCAGGAGGCAGTGTTGCAGCTCACCCAGCCACATCAGGTGCAGGACTCTCAGGACCAAACACGGGCCTTGCACCCAATCCATACCCCTCCAGTTGAGGTAGGATCCATAGTAGGTATTTAGGGTCAGGTCATATTCAATATACTAAAGGGGTACAACTCTGCCAACTCCAACCTAGCAGACAAATCGCAGATTGCAAGATGCACAAAGTCTAAAATGTTTCTTGAAAACCGTAGAATGCCATTGAGGTCTCAGATGTCTTGACCTGCATTGCATTTGAGAGCCCTGTAACTTTCAAGGGCTTAAAAGGATACTAATGCTCAGATATAAAGCAAATCCAATTCCTCATGATGCCTTTTTATAATGCTCCATAGCGTTCCAAACGTCCATATCGGCGTATTTTGATGAGAATTTTAATTTTCGTTTCAGATCTGAAATCTGGTCGCTTGACAGGACAGATTATATCGAAGGACATTCTTGTTTCTGTCTGTATAAGGAAAACCCAACCCCCTTGACAAAGGAAGCAAGGTTTTCCTCATGGTGACACAAGATTGTCCCTCACTGCGACTCATCTGGACTGGCTTTATGATCTAAAGGGAAGAAGAGTGACGTAGGAAAAAGGTACAGGAATGGTAATCTTTACAATAAAATTACAATCAAACTACACAGATACAAGCGATTAGAACGTTATGGAGCATTATATAAAACAAACGGATCTGCCTTTATATCGGACCATTACTATGCATTTAACAGAAACGTTTTGTTTGTTTGTGAATTGTTCCTCTATAGATCATTAAATACAGTCCCTGATTCTTGGGGGTAGATTTAAAGGCAGGCGTTAACAAAAAAAAAAAAACACTAACGGGTGAGTTAACATGTTGTAAGCCTTTTAAAAGGTCCATCTTAAGAACAGCTAACAGCAGTTTGATAATCTTTATGGCCGATAGATTTACGTGCATTGAGACTCATGGAACAAGATTCCCCAGAGCCATTTAAAGGAGTGTGGTACTGCTAACGGCCGAAAAAATATACAGTTAACGGGCAAAAGTTAAGAGCCAGTTTTCTTAGCCGTTAGACACATAACAGTTAAAAAAAAAAAAACCAAAAAAAAAAAAACCCTGTTAGATAGTAAAACAGACAAACCGCAGAAGCATGCACATGGAAAATTTTACCCGTGCAATGCCAAATTAACAAAAAACATGCCCATGCACAACAAATCACTGTCACACACAACACAACAACAAAGCAACACCACAGGGACAATGCCTTCCAATAAAACACCAACACAACATGGCACGGAACAATGGGGGTGATCACACAACATGGACACCTGGCAATACAAAACAAGCTCACCTGTGCAACCTCACCAGATGATCCAGACACAACCTGCACCCCACAACTCCACACCTGCAACTGCCAGAGACACAGCAATCAGAACACAACATATTTTAAAACACAAACACACCAGCAAACACTTACCTGGATAACAAACACCTTCCCATTGGTCATCACTACACCTAGACAACACCCTACCATGTACTTAGAGGGACAGCTCACCACACTCACTTGTTGCTTGTTTTCCAGAGAGAGAGAGAACAAAAAGTATGTTCGCTTACATATTGATGAGAAGACTGCAGAGAAGGAATGCAAGGGTGAGCGCTAGTAAACACCAGCAACCCTCAGGCACACCTGATCAACAGCATTCACCTGTTGTAAGTGAGGAGGCTCTGGCTCAAGAGCCACACAGGAGCCCATCACCACCTGGAGGACAGCACCTGCCTGCAGATGCACAGCTGCAGGAACAGGATGCTCCCCAACTGCAACAGGCACCCCAGCGTAGGATGTATAGACGACCACCAAGGCCCTGGGTATACTGTCCAAGGGTCACGCTCCTTGGAATGAAAGATGACAAGGTGATTGATCGCTACAGGTTGAGGCCGCACAGCATCATTGCCCTATATGAGGTCATCAAGGATGATCACATATACCTCCACAACCATGCCCTAACTGGCTTGCAAAAATTCATGTGTGCCATACACTTCATGGCAAGTGGTGCCTTCCAGTCGACAGAAGGTTACACATCTGGCATGTCACAGGCCACATTCTCAAGGGTGCTGGCCCAGGTCTTGCCAGCCCTCAAAAGCAAGACCAGTACATACATTTTCCCACCACCGACATGGAGTGGACACATCTGAAGCAGGGCTTTTATGCAAGGGGAGGCATGCCCAGGGTCATGGGTGCAATGGATTGCTCCCATGTCCGTTTCAAAGCTCCAGCACGTGCTGGACATCTATTCATCAACAGGAAGAATTTCCACTCCATGAACATGCAGATGGTGTGTGACAGCAACATGAGGATCATGAATGTTTGTGCAAAGTATCCCGGGACCTCTCATGATTCCTACATTCTCCAAAACTCCTCAGTGCACAGAACCAATTATTGTAGCTGGCCCCTTGAGAAGAATGCTCTGTATGACATACTCTACATGATTGCCAACACGCACAGGATGAGTACGGGAAGGCAGAGACGTAAATCGATTGCAAACAAACAGCTTGAGAAAAGAGACATGGAATACGCTGGAGACCTGCATGGAAGGTGGAAGATCTAAAGCGTACGCAACTGGGTTGTGGTCTGAGAATACGGTAAGGCACAATGTATTGGGGAGCCAGTTTCAACGCAGGGACGCGGAGGTGAAGGTTACATGAGGATAGCCAAACTCTTTCCCTGACCCGGTAAACGGGCACTGGAAGGCATCTACGATCAGCCTGGGTCTTCTGGCATTGCCTGGATCGCCACAGGTTTCCCTGAACCTGTACCCACATGGAGCATAGATTCCTAAGATGTTCCTCCAAAGCAGGAATGTCCTGGGGAGTAAATGAGCAAGCCAACAATGAGGGTTGGAACCCATAGTTAAACCATAAATGGAGACATCTTGGAAGAGGAATTGATAGCACCATTATGGGCAAACTCTGCCCACGATAACAGGTTCGACCAGTTGTCATGATGATCCGATATATAGCAATGCAAGAATTGATCCAAGGCTTGGCTGGATCATTCGACTGTGCCATTAGATTGAGGACGGTAGGAAGAGGAGAAAGAGAGCTGAATTCCCAATTGGCTACAGAAGGAACGCCAAAACCTCAATATGAATTGGCTCCCACTATTAGAGACTATGTCCTTGGGTAACCCGTGGAGTTTAAACACCTCCCGGGCAAAGATCTCAACTAGTTATGGAGCCAATGGCAATTTTTTGAGGGGAACAAAATGAGACATTTTAGAGAATAGGTTGACAGTCATGAGAATCACTGTATGGCCCTGGGAAGCAGGAAGATCAACCATAAAATCAATACCAGTAGGTATAGGTTGGAGAAGTCTGACCGAAAGGTGCCGGGGAACCTTACTCTGAGCACAAACGTGACATGCCTCCACAAAATCTGTACAATCCTTCCTAAGCGTGGGGCACCGAAAGTTTTGAGAAACAGACCATATCATTTGGTTCCTACCAGGATGCCCCACAACTCTAGCTGTATGGTAGGTCTGAAGCAAAGGAACCTGAAGTGTCTCAGGAACAAAACACCTACCATTGGGTTTCTCAGGAGGAGCATGGATCTGGGCTGCCAGAATCTCATTACCCAGAGGAGATGTAAGATTAGTATGAATAGTAGCCAAAATCAGATTGGGAGGAATCACAGGTGTAAAGAACCGGTTCCTCTTTAGGATCAGTCGAAAACTGGCTGGACAATGCATCCTCCTTGATATTCTTCGTACCAGGAAGGTACGACACAATGTAATTGAAGTGGGAGACAAACAAGGCCCACCTGGTCTGAAGGGAAGATAGCCGCTTGGCCTCAGACAGG
Organism: Rhinophrynus dorsalis; assembly: GCA_037306005.1. Classification (NCBI taxonomy): domain Eukaryota; kingdom Metazoa; phylum Chordata; class Amphibia; order Anura; family Rhinophrynidae; genus Rhinophrynus; species Rhinophrynus dorsalis. The sequence goes on along the minus strand of CM074722.1, from coordinate 35,119,372 downwards.
TAGATTACATTCTTATGATCTGTAAGGATCAGACAGGAGTAGATGTCTCCATTCACAGAGAGCGAAAATGATAGCCAGCAGTTCCCTGTCCACAATCTCATAATGCTTCTCGGCAGGAAACAAGTTTTTCGGAAAAAAAAAAAAAAAAAACACAACGCAAGGAAGTAGGGGTGCTGAGACAGGAGGGCGCCTACTCCCAACTCAGAAGCATCCACCTCCAGTACAAATGGTAAGGCAGTGTTAGGATGAATCAAGACTGGTGCACTGGAAAAAGTGGTCTTAAGTGAATCAAATACCAAGTCGGCCGCTGGAGGCCAGACTGTGGGATCACTCCCCTTACGAGTCATGTCAGAGATGGGTTTGACCATGGGTGAGAAGTTCTTAATAAACTTACTACAGTAGTTAGTGAACCCTAAGAACCTTTGAATGGATTGGAGACCAACAGGGCGAGGCCACTCCAGAACCGCACTTATTTTCTGAGGGTCCATGGCGAATCCTTCCGCAGAGATCACATAACCGAGGAAGGGTACCTGTGATTGGTGGAAGAGACATTTCTCCAGCTTGCAGAAGAGACAGTGACTCCTGAGACTGTACAGAACCCTATGGGACATCGGCCCGATGCGGCTCTAAAGAGGGAGAATGAATCAAAATGTTATCAAGGTAAACAACAACGCATTGTTGCAGCATATCATGGAAGACATCGTTAATTAATTCTTGAAACACAGCATTACTTAACCCAAAAGGCATCACAAGGTACTCGTAGTGCCCGTTTCTCGTACTGAGCATTGTCTTCCATTCGTGTCCTTCCTTGAATCACACTAGGTTGTAAGCGGCCCTGAGATCAAACTTGGTAAAGATTTTGACTCCTTTGAGACGGTCAAACAGTTCTGTGATCAGAGGGGTGGGATACACATTCTTAATCATGAGGCGATTAAGACCCCTGTAATCAATGCATGGTCTCAACTTCCCATCCTTCCTCTTCATAAAAAAGAAACCAGCCCCCGCAGGAGAGGTAGACCTGCAGATGAATCCCTGTGATACAGCGTCTGCTATGTACTCCTCCATGGCTCGATTTCCCGTGACAGAGAAGGGATACACCCAATCCCTAGGAGGTACGGCACCTGGTTGTAGGTCAATGGCACAGTCGTAAGACCTATGGGGAGGAAGTGTACCAGTCCGTATCTCATTAAACCCAAAACTGAACTCCTGATATTCACCTGGAAGTGAAGGCCTGGAGGACATGCATGAGAGTTTAACCGGTCTAGGGAGACAGGACTCAGAACAACATGGGAACCAATATAGGACGTAATTAGTGCGCCAATCAAACCCAGGATTGTGCTTCTGTAACCAAGGGTACCCTACAATGACTGGAAAGTAAGGTGAAGAAATTACCTGAAACTGCAGTTGTTCCTGGTGCAACTATAGTAACTGAAATTGGAGCCGTCTCAGTAGTTATAAGAGCTGGCTGCAGAGGACGATCGTCAATCGCTTCAACTGCTAATAGTGAAGACATAGGCAGTACAGGAATAGAATGTGTAGCAGTGAAGCCAGTATCCATGAACAACCCAGCAGCACTGGAGTCGACCAGGTCTTGAGTTATCACAGAGTGGCCCAGGTCACAGTGATAAGTGGTCTCTCCTTCAGGAATTCTGGGGATGACGAGATGCCATCCAAGGTCAGTCCCAGACAAGACCTTAGGTGCGCGTGTTTCCTGGCCGCATGGGACATGATCTCACAGGTGCCCTTGTTTACTGCAATATAGACAGAAGCCTTCACGTCTCCGAAATACCCGTTCCTCCACTGAGAGGCATGTGAATCCCAGCTGCATGGGTTCAACTCCCAATGATTCAGAATCAGGAGGCGCCACCGATGAGGGAGGAGTGGGAGGGTGAGAGAAACTGGGAGCCAAACGTGCTGGAGGCCTCCGCAGGCGCTCCCTAAACAAGGGTCTCTCTCTGATTCTGGTATCAATTAGTATGGTGAACGACACCAGATCCTCCAAGTCACTTACATACTGTCAGGCAATGGAACCGGAGGCTGAGGTGGCCAATAAATAAATCTTTATTAAAGCAAAATGAGAGGTAGCCAACACAGCTACTCACTAAGAAGACAAGGTCAGTAATTAGATGCAAACAAAACTAGTACAAAAGAGGTAGTCAGACAAGCTAAAGTTAGTAGCCGGAGGTAGCAGTCAGATGTAGTCTGGATCAGGAGCCAGATGTCATAGTCAGACGAAGCCAGGGTCAGGAGCCAGAGGTGGTAGTCAGACATAGCCAGGGTCAGGAGCCCAGCAGTAACCAATAACACAGCCAGGGGTAAAACCTAGGAAGGTAGTTAGCCAAAATACAGGTCAAGACAAGGAGAGCACCAGAAAACACAGGCAAACTGACACCAACGTAAGGGCGACTGGCAGAGATGAGGAGAGCGTTTAAATCCCCCAGAGGGAAGGAGGAGTCAAGCCTCCAGCCCTCAAAGCTCAGCAATGGAGCATGCGGCCGTCCAATGGCAGCACAGCAGACGTGACGTGCGCACAAAGGTTCAGATGCCCACGCAACATATGGAAGTAGCAGTGAGAGCCGACAGAGAAGCCCTCACTGCACCGTGCATCGGAGGCAAGCGGGAGAGCCAGGTACCGGCTGTCAGCCCGCTACGACCCTGACACACACAAACATGAGGTTTTATCAATATTTACCCATAATTAATTCAACATTCAATATCCATATGTGAAAAATGTGTGAACCTTTAGATTCAGTACCTGCTGGCACCTCCATGAGCAGAAAATACCTTTTCCTGAATCTGTTGGTCAGTCTCACACATACATTTTGGCCCATTCCTCCTTATACATCTGTTTCGACTCTGGACAAGACCATTCCAAAATGAGGAACTTTGCCTCCCGCAGCCATTGTTTAATAGACCTGCGTGTAGTTTTAGGCTTGTTGCGCTGTTGCATAACCCACTCAGATGGTCTGACTTTGCCCTCTAGGATCTTCTTATACACTACAGAATTCATAATTACAACAACCACCAAAAGGAGGATCGACCACCATCGTTTCCTGAGGATCTTGTCATGATTTTCTTCAACTAGTGAAAGAGGACTTGATTTTGAAGACGATGTACATTATATATTTTATGTCATTAGTTTGCCATTTACTAATTTTCTGAATACACATCCACATTTTTATTAAGTAGCCCAGGTCTGTTTTTGTAATATTGTCTTATTTTTGTGTTTGAAGACTTTAGCATCCCTTTTGTAGAAATCACAGTGCCAGATTTACCACAGAAAAACTATTTTTATTGTGTTACATAAATGTTTCACAGTATTTAGTCTACACAATATTCACCATTTCATATCTCTATAGAATGCATTAGTAACCACTTAATCTCATCATGGAACTTTGAGCTGTAAGAAATTTTGCATTAAGAATGTCTCAGAGGTGGAATTACATTTAACAGATAATGTTCACATAGATTTTTTTGCAAAAATAAAACTATCTGCTTCTTTAGACCATTTTAGTGACCCAAACACATTGCTGAGCAATACACTGGCAACATCTATCTTCCAAGGGTTTAATCCAACCCATACAGGTAATCTGAAATGATTTGCACCTTGTGGGGTCAAAACAATGTTGGGCCCCTTTTCGAGGACTTGAGAGCCCCTCGATCAAATCTGGACATGGCAAACCCTGTCGGCTTCATATCTAAAGAGAATATTTATATTCTTGTTTTCCTCTTTAGCAGGGAGGATGCGTAAAAATGACCTCTTTGGCCCACACACAAATTCTAACTGGAAGCGTAATACTTGGACAGAAACTGGGAGATAAAATCTTAACTTTTTCATGGCTAATAGGTTCTGGCCCTTTATATAATATTTCCTGTAGAACATATCTAGGATTTAAAAGAAAACACCAAGTGATTCTGTTCTCTTCACTTTGTTTCCTTAGTGTGACAGTTACAGGACATATAAAGGTTCAAGTGGTGCAACATTTAACACAGTGAGACCGAGTCACATGCAGCTCACATTGTCCTCTCCTGCTCTGCAATTTCTATGCTTATGGACACAAAGCAAATCCTTCCATTAAAGGGATAGTAATGTTTCATAAAAAAAAAAAAAAAGCAACATCGATTAAGCAGTGTTGGAGCTGGACAGAGTAGCCAAAGCTAGTTATGAAGTCTACGCCTACAGAGCAGAATTAGTAGTACAGCTCCCACCTCAAGTTATTAAATACCAAAATACTATGCCTGGGCAAGCTTTTATTCACTAAGGTTTAGAGAAGATACCAGACGTAGGAGAATATTTTCATTCTTTACCGCTGAATCAGAAGGAAAGGCCCTCACAGAAAACAGAATATGGATGTCCTTCATGTGGTCATAACAAGGTTATAGAATAAAGGAATGAGGGAGTTACAATTCAATGGGACTATCCTCTTGATCCTGAGTAGTAGAAGTGGATTGTATCTGGTAATAGCAGGGCAAAATCATTCTTGACCATGAAACAGAGAACTTTATAACCCCATCAGACACTTAAAGGGCGACTATCATCTGATCTTCTCTCTTGGGAGCAGAGCTGCCAATTAAGCTGGGGCTGCATTGTAAGCTCTGGCACATCAACAAAAGAACAAAACAGAGGTCTGAAAAGAGCTGCCCACCCAATACACCAGGTATATCTGTACTGCATAATGCAGGTCAGTTTCCAGACTTGTGCACTGCAGGTCCCCATAGACCCTCTGCCTCAGGCTTTAAACGGATAGTAATGTTTCACAAAAAAAAAAAAAAAAAAAAAAGTAGCTCCAATGAATCTTCATAATATTTGGGTCATGGAGAGTGTTATTTCAATACTGTGAGAGTTGTAGTTCAAGGGTAATTGAATGATAAAGTATCCGCCTCCCACCCCTTTTTACCTAGTGTAAGTCACCTCCCCTCAGATGTGGAATTTGGTCCCGGAATTGGACAGCTCACAGCAAGGGACAATCTTCTTACTGTGATCATAAGGAAAACCTGCCCCCTTGACAGGATTTTCAGGTGCTTCCTTATGTTCACTGAAGATTGTCCCTCTCTGTGATCCATCCAGACAGTCTTGCTGCTCTGAGGTGAGCAGTGTTACATCAGTAAAAGAGGCGGGAGAGGGATACTTTATCATTCAATTACTCTTGAACTACAACTCTGACCGTACTGAAATAACTCTCTCCATGACCCAAATACTATGAAGGTTAATTGGAGCTGTTTTTATTGTGAAACATTATTATCCCTTTAATTGCTCAAGACAGCAGGTCTATGGGGATTGAGCATACAACCAAGATCTTTGTGTCTGAGGGTCACAGACTTCTGTGTTATGTTCAAGCCAAGGGGCAGTTTTATAGCGGATAGGAAACATTTTTGGGGATGCACATATTGGGACAAACTTAGTAAAATGTGATAACTGTCATTTAACTCTTTAGATGGAAGAGAGGTAGCAAACGCTATACCTCTCTGCCACTCAAAGGGTTAAGAATATTTCTATAAAATAAAAACTGTGGCAGTTATGGAGCAACACAACAGTACCATGTTCATTTAAAGAACACACCCCATATGAACAAGAAGTCTACGGCACCCTAGGGTGTACATTTTGCTATTTGAATCAGTGAGAACTCTTATTTATCCCAAGTGGTGGAGGTAATTTGTGGAAGAATTGGCTTCCTGTTGATGTTGTGTGTGCGCCACGTAGTTTCCATTCATCTAAATGTATATAGTCACAAGTACAGCAATTGTGGAGCAAAAACACTGCATACTTTGCAGACCTCTTTAGAACTCAAGGAGTTAAAAGCCACATTTAAAGGGATAGTAATACTTTAGTATTACTATCCCTCATAATGTAGATATTTGCAAAATAATTGAATAGCCCCCAGGTTCATGTCTCAAACCTTTATGGTTTGAGAGATAACCGAAGGCAAAGTTCCCCCCTCCCTCCCTCTTCCCTGAAGTCAGCGTTGTGCTGACTGCAGGGATATCCGGTCTGACTTTCATCATGCGGCTCTGCAAAGAATTATTTCACTGAAACTGTCTTCTCCATGTGCTTGCAAACCAATTACAAACCAAGCACATGTAGAAGACCGTTTCAGTGAAATAATTCTTCTTCACTAACGGGATCTCGGCTCAGCTGCAGAGCCGCAAGCCTGTCGTACAACAGACTTCCCCTGCAGTCAGCACAAAGCTGAATTCAGGGAAAGGGGATGGAAGAGAGAACTTTGCCTTCGGTTATCTCTCAAACCATAAAGGTTTGAGAGATGAACTTAGGGGCTGTTAACTTATTTTGCAAATGCCTACAACATGAGGGATAGTAATAATAAAGTATTACTATCCCTTTAAAGCACACACACACACACACACACACACACACACACACACACACACACACACACACACACACACACAGTGCAGTCACTCAAAATTTGCTTTCATACAGATAACCTTATGTAGTTACACTAAAAGGCATCACTACAACCAAGCCACAGGCATGTGCATGTTTCAGCTAGGCAACAGTATGCATATGCTAACCCTTTAACCCCTTAAGGACCCATGACAGTCCTGGCACATCATGGTTTGGCGAGCCATAAGGACTCATGACATGCCAGGACCATCATGGATTTCAGGGCTGCACTCTGTTCAGGGAGCCCTGATACGGATGCACAAATTTAAAAAACGACCTTAAGTGCCAGCCGCGTGAATACGCGGACGGTCCATAAGGTGTTAAAGAGCGAAGAGGTGTGATACACATTGAGGAGCAATATGTTGCATAGCCTTCTGGCCCTTATAGGGATAACAAATTATGAATTAAAATGGTGAACTTCACCTCAATTATGTAGTCCAATTTTGGGCACCAGTTCTGAAAAAAGATATTCTAGAACCGGAGAGAATACAGAGAGGAACAACCAAATGAATTAAGGGAATGGAGGACTTGCCATATGACAACCCAAGTCTGGATAGAGACGTTCATTTACTTTAGAGACAAGGTGCCTGAGGTGATCTAGTTACATTGTATAAGTATATGCAAGGTCAAGACTCAATTCAAGATCCTTGTACCCTCTAGTGAGCAGCAGACAAGGGTTTTTTTTCCCCCACAATAAGGTCTGTTAAATTGTGAATTTGTTTGCCCAAGGATGTGGTAATGGCAGATACAATGGATACGTTTCAAAAGGAACTATCATGTAGATATATTAACAATTAATTGGAGGGAAAATTATATTGGTAATAATTGAAATAGTGTTATAATGTTAGAAAGTGTCGGCATGATTTAGAATCATAATTTCGTATGAGACTCACCTCACAACGTCAGCACGGCCGCCTGCTCTGTCCGTCCCTGCCTGTACCGTGTGGCACAATACAATGCAATTCCCCCTTTGGTAAATAACCTATCAGTGAGAAGATGGGAAGACGGACAGCGCAGGCGCATAGATCCCTCTTCGCCAAGACGTCTGCGTGGTCATGATGAGGCGAGTCTCATATTAACTTATGATTCCAATAATGCAGGCACTTAATAAACCTTATAACACTATTTCAATGATTACCGCTATAATAACAATTAATTGGGGGAGCGTGATTATATCTATGTGATAGTTCCTCTTTAAGAGAATGTTAGATGTACTTCTTTCAAGAGGGAAGATACATGGTTATACTGTGTATTAGTAGGTAAAACAGGGAGTTCTGGTAAGTAGACAAAAACTCATTATGGAGGCAGGAAGGCTTATATAATTCTTATTTTCTGGGTTATGAGACAATGGTTGAACTTGGTTGTTTTTTTCAACCTAATTTACTATGTTATCATGTAACATTTTCCTGTGGAGAGGGGGGTATCAGTTATTATTATCTTTAAAGGGATAGTAATACTTAAGTATTACTAATCCCTATAGTAAAGTACTACAAAAAAAAAAAAAAAAAAAAACGTATTGCCCCCAGTGTCATTTCTCAAGCCTTTACGGTTTGAGAGGTGATCGCTTCTAAAGTTGCCCTCTCCCTCCCCCTTCCCCTCAGTCAGCATTCTAGCTGATTCAGGGAAATCCGGTCATAGATCATCAGGCGGCTCTGCAGCAGAGCCTCGATCACGTTAATTAAAAAAAATTTTTTTAACTAAAACGGTCTTCTACGTGTGCTTGCAAACCAAGCACACGTAGAAGACCATTTCAGTGAAAGTTTTCTTTTTTAGTAACGCGATCGTGGCTGTGCTGGAGAGCCACCTGAAAGTCGTATGACTGGCTTCCCTGCAGTCAGCTACAACGCTGACTACAGGGAAGGGGGAGGGAGAGGGCAACTTTAGGAGCGATTATCTCTCAAACCATAAAGGTTTGAGAGATGACACTGGGGGCAATACGTTTTTTTTTTAGTAGTACTTTGCTATAGGGATTAGTAATACTTAAGTATTACTATCCCTTTAACTCCTTTTGCTTTCCATTACTTTGCAGGATTAAAGACCAAATGTTTGTTGGTGGGGAATGCACCAATAGCCTCAGACTCCAGAGGAGCCAGATGACTCAGCAAGCCCACATCTCGTCTTTCACCTTTTACGTGCTGACTGATCACTTCAGCTAGATTCAAGCCACTCACAGCAGCCCCTTCAATACATGGACTCACCAGCCAGTCACCACAGATACCTACATTGTGACTTGCCTGGAAAGCACATCCCTCCCCTTGCAGAACATTCAGGGGGTTTGCTGCCCCCCATAATTGCACTTTGGTAAAACAAGGTGTTATATTTTTTCTCTCTAAACCCGTTGCCTCAGCCAAACCATTAAGAAGTAAATGGATCACTTCCTTCTCCTTAGAGGGTGGTATATGTTCCTGAGGCACTTTGTGGGTTGCACCAAAAGTTTTTGTGCTAATAATAGTCCAGCATTCTAAGTGATTGTCTGTGCTGTACTTGGCTGTGTTATTTCCTATCCAAGATATATCAGGGTGCTCAACAAATGCTGCAACATAGTCAAGTCCAAGTTTACTGGAAAATGCTACCAATAACACCCAAAGAGAACACAGCTGCATGACGCTGGTCTTCGGTGATAACACTGGACCAAACTTTACCCTTAAAAGATTGTGGATTTTTGGGACACCAGAGTTAGCCATGAGCCTGTCTGCACACTTTCCATTGTGGGCCACTACCAAATAATCAAACCAGCCATGGTCATCTACCTTCCACTTTTTGACAAGATGGTCCCAATGCACACTGCTGACCCACTTGTTTCCTTCTAGATGGAGAAGACTTGAAAGACACTTTGGCACTGACTGCATTCCACTTGTCCCAATGAACATCTGCATGTTCTTGACTTCTGTTGGACTTACACCTTTTTTCAGGCGCACTAATTTCCCAGACCAAACTTTCACAGCCTTTTTTGTGTGTAAAAAGGACACTATCTTAGCAAATCTTGGATCACTAACAGTGAAAAACTGGACAGCATGGTCAAATATGTGGATTTTGCCACCGATGTTGAGGTATCTGCTGCTGCACCTGCCTCCTGGGCCATTTTTACCAGTATCAAAGACTGTGGTGTTAGCCAGCCCCAGCTGAGACAGCCTGGCTGCACAGACCAACCCTGAGATTCCACCACCAATGATTGCCACTGAAGGCCCCTTAGTGCTCATCTTCAGATCTGCGGTGACCTTAAAAAAAATAATAATAAGAAAAAAATAGTAAATTAATACTAAAAAATAGTGACATTAAGATGCACAGTTTCGTTTTATCTAAAATGACAGCAGTCCTCAGAGAAAGGTTTAAAAAAATAAAACAAAACAAACAAGAGTCTGATGTACCATGAAGATGTGAAGATATTCTGGGGCAAACCAAGTGCATCCTGGGGAATAAATCAAAATTCCTAATTAACGAGAATCTTTATTTGTTCCCTGTGGTGTGGCTGGTTTGTTTCAGGGTTTCTCCAATTCTATTTAGTACATCAGCCTCTGGATATTTTTCCATTAACCCTTTGAGTGCCAGAAGGATATGCAATGCATTGCATACCCTCTGGCACTCAAAGGGATAAAGGGCAAGTAACAACTCCTAATGATAAATCCCTCTGTCTTACTATGGCCAGAAAATGTGTGCCCTTGTTAAAATGATCATGTCTTCAATCAGTCCAGGACAGTGTTTTTCAACCAGGGTGCCATGGCACAGCTACCTAGGGTGCCCCATCTTTTCTATAAAGATGTTTATAAAAATGGGAATGATGTGTTTCAAATCTATATTTCTAAAAACATTTCTGCTTAAAGCAGATCATCAAAATTAAATTGCCCCCCCCCCAAATCCTTATTACCATAGCGATAAGCACATACATACTTTTATTATGCTGGATAAGTCCGGAATTAGTGAGAAATACAACTCGTTCGGCAGGCATCAGCGGGCAGCATTGCAGACATCTTGCAGAAAAGGCATCTGCGAGTCTGCGCTGTCCGTCCTGTTCACCTCCAGGATTGCTTAGTGGAGTTCCTTTGTACAGGAAGGGAATGACGGCGCAGGTACAGACAGCGCCTACAGCAAGATCCCTGCTGCTGATGCCCGCCAAACGAGTTGTGTTTCTTACTAATTCCGGACTTATTCAGCGTAATAAAAGTATATGTGTATTGATATGGTAATAAGGATTTGGGGGGGGGGATTTAATTTTGATGATAGTTCTGCTTTAATATATGATTGTGAGACCTAAAAAAAGAACTATATATTTATGCATTTGTATCCTCCATTACATGCTGGACAAATTACCTATAAAATGTTAGGTGTGCCCCTAAACTTCTAGTCTGCATGTTAGGGGTGCCTTGAACAAAAAGAGATTGAGAACCACTGGTCCAGGATCTCATGTCCATGGTAGGGTGACCACATTTCCGTTCTGCCATTCAGGGACACTGCGGAGATGACAGCAGTAGAGTCACTATACATCACTGGTCATCAGTGAGCAACCCTCTCTTTCTCCGGAGCACCACAAAGTTTTAAACACTAGAGGGAGAACTTCCCATTAACTGCTGTAACAGAAAATTATGTCTGTTGCAGTCTGCAAGAAAATGTCCATCACATCCAAAGCCTTAGAGAAGCATTACACTGAAACAAAATTGTGCTGCAGCTCCTGTTTGATGTCAGGATCAAGGCTTGGGTCTTTCTAGTGTTTAGAACTTTGCCTGGAAGCCATTTTCTTGTAGCCCAGCAGAGGCATTACTTCCTGTCACAGTAGATAACGGGCAGTCCTCCTTCTAATGTTTAGACCTCTGCGTTTCATTCAGGAACTTTGTACTGTCCCAGAAGGGGGCTGCCAGGGACATGGGATACACATTTAAAATCAGGGACTGTCCTGTGCAATCAGGGACATGTGGTCACCCTAGTCCATGGAGGTAGCCCATGACAGTTCCTGGCAGTTTAGATTCAGATTGAAGCAGGCAGAGTGAATGAACCAGCTGAACTCTTAGAACCAGAGGCAACGCGTTGCACATCACTCTTTAAAGGGATAGCAATGTTTCATAATAAAAGCAGCTCTAATTATTCTTCATAGTATTTGGACTTTGTAGAGTGTTATTTCAGTTCTGTCAGAGCTGTAGTTCAAGAATAATTCAATGATAAAGTATCTTCCTCCCGCCCCTTTTACTGATGTAACACTGCTCAGCCAGAGCAGAAGGGAGGTGCCCAGGTAGATTGCAGAGAAGGACAATCTTCAATTAAGATAAGGAAAAACCTGAAAAACTTGTGAAGGGGGGCAGGGCTTTCATTGTTCTCATAGGAAGAAGATTGTCCCCTGCTGTTATCTGTCTGGTCTTACAACCAGATTCACATCTGAGAAGAGATGGCTTACACTAGGTAAAAGGGGCAGGAGGGGAAACTTTGCTTTTGAATAGCTCTCAAACCATAAAGGTTTGAGAGATAAGGCTTACATCATTCTTCATGTTTTTTTAATGCCTACAAAATAAAATAAAAGATAAAACGAAGTATTACTATCCCTTTAGGGTTGAAAGGTTACCAGGTGCAGTGGGCAGCGCTAGAGTCCTGTGGTCCTACAAGCAACTGACATGTCAGCCTTGATGAACGTGACGTTTATGGCCAATTGACAATGTTTCTCTTGATTCAAAAGCCAAGGAAAAAATCTCAGCGGGGTCACTAGGAAGTTCTGGCTGTAGTAAAGTAAGCTTGGGAATTATTACAGTTGTTACTTCCCATTTAAACGGTTGGAATGCCAATCACAGCAGTAACAGATATGTCATTTTTGAGCAGTTCTTCTATGCGATATTCATGGTTAATTAATAACTGTTGATAGATTGTTCTTTGTATTGCTGATTTAAATTATGGTAGAAATGAAAGAAAAATATTAAATACAACTTGTATTATTATAATTATTATTTTTTTTTTTTAAAGATCAAATCCCATTCCGTTTTGTTGAGGAATGTATGCATATTTAAAAGTGGCCAGCATTTAATAAAAGGGAATTGTACCATAGGAATCAGCTGCTTAACACGCTGACTTACCCAGTTAGGTGTCCTTTAACCCTCTGAGCCCCAGAGAGGTATCCAACGCATTGCAACGCAATGCACTGGGTACCTTCCTGGCACTCAAAGGGTTATACAGAAGTCAGGAACATCTATGCATGATCTATGTTGAAGTTTACCTCTAGATCAGTCCTTCTTAAAGGGATAGCAATGTTTCACAAAAACAGCAGCTCCAATTAATCTTCATAGTATTTGGGCCATGGAGAGTGTTATTTCAATACTGTCATAGCTGTAGTACAAGAGTAATTGAATGATAAATTATCCACCTCCCTCCCCTTTTACTGATGTAACACTGCTCACCTCAGATGTGGAATATGGTCCTGGGACCCGAGAGGTCACAGCAAGGGACAATCTTCTTACTGTGATCATAAGGAAAACCCTGCCCCCCTTGACAAGTTTTTCAGGTTTTTCCTTATGATCACTGAAGATTGTGCCTCTCTGTAATCCATCTGGACAGTCTTGCTGCTCTGAGGTGAGCAGTGTTACATCAGTAAAAGGGGTAGGAGGGGGGGGGTACTTTATCATTCAATTACTCTTGTACTACAACTCTGACAGTACTGAAATAACACTCTCCATGACCCAAATACTATGAAGATTAATCAGAGCTGTTTATTTTGTGAAACATTACTGTCCCTTTAAAGGGAACAATAATTTCCAACAGACCGGAATGGACTTGTAAGGTAACCTGTTAAACAGTGACTATTAAACAGGGACCCCATTAAACAAATGCCACTTATTCTTAGAATGTACTTCTGTTTTAAGGAGCAAAATGTCTTGTTACACAATATACATTGAGCTCCCTTGTCCAGTTTTACAACTATCCCACTTACCAATTTTGTATATACATTTTATTTCAATGAGAATTGTAGTATAGAATCAATATGAATAAGTACCTTTTCAAACATACACCCATTTATGTCAAGTCTCCCCTGTTAAACCATATCCTGTTACATAAAGTGGTAGAATCCATTTGCTCACTGTGAGCCGTAACCGCACATGCGCAGTAGAGACTCGCTGAACGCGCTGCCCCGCTCCGGACGGCTCACGTCCTGTCTCTGCTCCCGGCTCCGGGGCCGCTGGGTGCACTTTATCCCGTGTATACAGACTTTCATACTAGTACTCTAATAAGCATGAATCTTGTCTTTGACACGCTTTCATAAGCTGTAGAAATCTATGCTAATGCACACAGCGCTGTGAAATACGCTAAAGTAGACAAAAATCCAAAAAACACACTTTAGGAGTTATGGCTCTTTGGCATGTCAAAATATGTGCTCTTGCTTTCATTTTCTAGTACTGATGAGTGAGTTTGTCAGTATGCCCACCTCATGCCATGTCTTAGTATCAGTATCAAACGTACTAGAAAAGGTATTCAATATATAGCTTATTATTTATGCATGTGTTTAAACACTAATAACCTTTCCCTGAGTTTACATATAAGCAAATCCATGTAGCTATAATGCTCAAAGTTGTGAATCTAGTTTTTCTGCTATAAAAGGCAGAGCTGGCTTGAACTAAATTCCCATCATCCACAGCTGGCCAACAGCTGGCTGAAGACTATAAGAGTTGCAGCCCAGAAACAGCTGGAGGGAAGCAGATTGTCTCCCCTAGGTCAAGGGGAAGGAGTATGAAACCACTGTACATGAATATATGTCTCCAGCGTCATGTATCATTACAGTTATATCGAGACAGATTGGCATTCCATCTTCAGCAGACCTTCTCAGTGGTTTCCGTAAGTTGGTGAGGATTGCACAACACACTTACCAACTGCCATGCCGGATATATTTTGCAACCTTAGCTGCAGCACCCCATTAATAAAATTCTGTGCCGGAGAACTTTGCTTTCCCTTGAGGAAGTCTGAAGCTTACAGAAGCATTTAATAAAAGAAACTTGAAGAAGCAGCTGCCATCGGCATTGAGCTGTGGGACAGTCCCGTGTGGCATCCATTTATTCTACAGACTGATTGATTGCTTTGATTTCTATGATCCTTGGAAACAAGGGCTCAGCAGTATTTTAAAGGATGAAATGACAGCCAACAAATCTTGTGCCAACCCGTCAGAAGACACCCAAAAGCCTCCAACTTATTCATATTGCCTAACTTTCTACCACTCTCCTTGCAAACATGCATTTCTGTGTACCACCTTGTACAAAAGCGTGACCATACATATATAATCATCTGCTTAACACAACCACTACTATTCATGCATTTTTATGAGCAGGCTCCAGTTGTGAGATCAAATATGCTAGTAATTACGGTGTGAGAACAACAGAGAATGTGCTTGTACGTGCCAACCAAAAATGACTATTAATATCTAGAATGTTTTTAATATTTTTTCTCTAAAGCGAATAGAACAAGTATATTGCTGTACTTTTTGGCTTGGAAACATAACATACCAGAGGAAAATATAATATAGACTAGCACATGGTGCGCTGTGGTTATAATATTACTTGGGTACTAAGTTTGGAATTATTTTTAGAACAAAAAAAATTAATAGGATTAGTATTTAATTCCCTAAAACACTAGTAATCAGAGAGAGATGTACATCAGAGGTACCCACAGGCATAGCACCTTAGGTGACCCAAGCCTCACCTGTAACCAGGGGAATTTCTATGTTTATAAAAGACCCGGGACTTTGGTCAAATCGAATGATAACCATGTAGCTCAACTGAATCATAACTAGTAGGGGAGAGCAGCACCGTATTACACAACCCAGTCTGGCAACAAGACCCAAGCCTTTAAGAATAAGACCTAGTGCTTTAGCTTCTCCAGCCAGTACCTAATAAAGCTCTTACTCATGACCATACCCAGGCGCTTCACATGACTCCAAGCCTTCCGCACACTACTGTTGCTTTGAACAGAATTATACACTTAGGGCTTTTTCACATGGGTGACAAATCTAGTAACCCCCGATACACATTGGCATTGACAGTGTTTTTCTTCCCAAATGCGATGGCTGTTGCCCACATGTAACGGCCATTCTTTGGAAGTTGAGATGAGCGTCACAACATCCATCCGTCTACCAGCAGCCTCATAGATTACAGAGCAGATAAGCCATACAGCAATGTTACTACATGAACATATGAAAGTTGCAGCATGCTGGACTTGGTGGGTTCATACAAGGAGATAGTTGGACACCTCTCTCCCTACATCTAGAACAATTCCCTCGCTGTCTTTAAAGCGGAACTTTCAGATAATAGCAAGTCGCCATGCATTCATTAAACGCATGGCGACTAGCTTGAAAATAGATGTCTTACCATAAAAAAAAATACTTGTGCCTAAAGGAATCCGTCCCGTTTGGAGACCGGAAACTGAGGCTAGAGTGCATACATCTTGTGTGTGTGTGCATGCGCTGTCAATCCTGGTCTCCCTAGAGTAGATTGCTTTGCACCATATGGTCACTGGAAGGGACTGACGGCATAGGCGCACAGACTGTACTAACCTGCCCGTCAGTCCCGAAACAGGACGGATTCCTTTAAACACAAGTATTTCTTTTTTTATGGTAAGATATCTATTTTCAAGCTAGTCGTCATGCATTTAATGAACACATGGCGACTGACTATTATCTGAAAGTTCCGCTTTAAGTCTACCCTGATATCTTATCTTCTGGAGCACTAGAACCCTACACTAACTTTTGGCAAACATAGCACTTAACACCCTCATACTCTGTTGCCTATCTCCTATTACCCATTTAGACTGTAAGCTCCTTGAGGCAGGGACCGCTCTCCTATTGTTTCTATGAAAGTGACACTTATTTTATCCCGGTTTATTTATTGTAACATGCTACTATTAAAAGGCGCTGTTTACACTGTGTGACTCCTTATAAAAAAAAAAAAAAAAAATATATATATATATATATATATATATATATATATATATATATATATATATATATATATATATATATATATATATATATAAAGCTGGACTCGTGGAACGCACCATAGACCACAGAAATAAACTGAAAGTTACAATAATAGATATACTGGCCACTATAAACCAAGAAGGAGATGTACTAAGGTGAAAGAAAGGTGACAAAAGTCACTCCTAAGTGTGGGTGTCCGTAAATCTAATGGCAATGCACCGGCCACTCCTACAATTCGGCATGGTGAGAATGGCCTGCATAACAGGCACAGCTCACAATAAGGTACATCCCTCACTGTAAAAACAAGCAGAATTATATGAACCCCTTAAGGACTGGGGAATCCGCACCGCGACCCGATTCAACGAACACAATTTTTTTTATTGCTCCGTTGCGTTCCGGACTCCCTGAACGGCGTGCAGCCGCGGGGGAAAGCCCGGAATTCAGTGACGGTCATAGTGCGTCATCGGTCGTTAAGTCAAATCGACCCTTGACGTACTATGACCGTCAAGGGTCGTTAAGGGGTTAAACTGGCAGATTATTATCTCACTGTGGAATAACCGCTACCACAAAATGTAGACAAACTTTAATTTAAAGTGATAGTAATGTTTCACAATAAAAGCAGCTCCAATTAATCTTCATAGTATTTGGGCCATGGACATACCTGGGAACTCTCCGGTTTTGCCCCGGAGACTCCGGATTTCTGACTGAATTACCGGATCTCCGGGGCAATGTTTGGATCACCGGGTGGGCAGATTTTAAATAGAAGCTCTGCCCACTTCCGCTCCGTCCCGCCCGGTTCCTCCCACTTCGATACATTTTGTAGGGTTTTTTGTCCCGCCCCCTCTCCCACACTACTAAGCCCCACCCCTTTTATGACGCGAATCGCGTCATTTTTCTCCCCCTGGGCACTGACAGGGTTACCCTCCTGGTAGCCCTGTTTAAAAAGTTCCCAGGTATGGCCATGGAGAGTGTTATTTCAATACTGTCAGAGTTGTAGTTCAAGAGTAATTGAATGATAAAATATCCCCCTCCCGCCCCTTTTACTGATGTAACTGTACTCACCTCAGAGCAGCAAGATTGTCCGGGTGGATCACAGAGAGGGACACTCTTCAGTGATCATAAGGAAAAACCTGTCAAGAGGGCAGGGTTTTCCTTATGATCACAGTAAGAAGATTGTCCCTTCAAGAGACCTCAAGAGACCAGATTCCACATCTGAGGGGAGGTGGCTTACACTAGGTAAAAGGGGTAGGAGGGGGATACTTTATCATTCAATTACTCTTGAACTACAACTATTGCAATAACAC
Organism: Rhinophrynus dorsalis; assembly: GCA_037306005.1. Taxonomy (NCBI): domain Eukaryota; kingdom Metazoa; phylum Chordata; class Amphibia; order Anura; family Rhinophrynidae; genus Rhinophrynus; species Rhinophrynus dorsalis. The sequence continues at coordinate 35,101,734 of CM074722.1, read as the reverse complement.
TCTCCGTGGCCCAAATATTATGAAGATTAATTGGAGCTGATGTTTTTGAGAAACATTACTATACCTTTAAAGGAATAGTAATGTTTCAAAATAAAAGCAGCTCAAATTAATCTTCATAGTATTTGGGCCATGGACAGTGTTATTTAAATACTGCCAGAGATGTCGTTCAAGAGTAATTGAATTATAAAGTATCCCCCTCCCGCCCCTTTTACCTAGTGTAAGCCGCCTCCCCTCAGATGTGGAATCTGGTTTGCAAGCACACATTGTAGACCGTTCAAATGAAGTATTTCTTTGTAACTACCGTGATCACGGCTCTGCTGAAGAGCCTCAGGAAAGTCTATGGACTGCGAGCTCCGTCTTTAACTTTGAAAGCTGAGGTCAGCACAAGGGGAGGGACGGGCAAACTTTGCAGACTGATATCTCCCAAACCATAAAGGGAGATCAGAAACAGCACAATTAATTTATTTTTAAAATATCTATTGAATTAAATTTAAAAGTTTTCAAGTATTACTATCACTTTAAGAAGTTCAGAAGATATTAGAAAGATCCCGCTCCCTCCTCTTCTGGCCGTGTCACTCTTCTTCTAACTGTCATGCAGATGGAGAGCGGCGAGGGACAAACATCAGTAAGCAGAGGAAAATCCTGCCCTCCTTCATCAAGGTGGGCAGGGTTTTCCTTATACTTACCGACTTCAGTTTGTGCCTCGCTGCATCCGTCCGGTCCCGGGACCAGATTGCAGCTCTAATGGGAGGTGGCCAGAAGGGGCGTGAGGGGGATCTTTTTACATTTAATATCTTTGGAACTACATATAAGTTATTAAACATAGCGTAATATGTCTGGTTTACAATAAATAAGACTTGGAGATCTACTTTTCTGCAGACAATACTATCCCTTTTAAGACTCTGTTGCCGTACAGAGTTCACCAAAAAGAGGGTGCCTTGCATTCTATAGAGCCATTCACACAGGCAACACAGAGATGGCCACCGTGCAGGCTTTTTAGATGAGTGACTGAATTGTTGTACTGTCCATTACAAGAACCCTTTGGCTCACCTGCAAATGCGGGAATGAGCCAATCAAGTGTGACAGACATCAATGTGGACAAGTACTTTGCTTTCCAGGGCAATCCCACTACAATAGGCTCACAGAGGTGTGCAGAGCACAGGGAACAGCCAGTAAAAATGTGGTTGTGAGTTCACCACATACGTATTGGCCTTTTGAACAAGCCTTAAAAAGGGACACATCTATTGGCTGTTTGATTACCTCAATTATAACTACTTTAAAGAGATAGTAATGTTTCAAAATAAAAGCATCTCCAATTAATCTTCATAGTATTTGGGCCATGGAGAGTGTTATTTCAATCCTGTCAGAGTTGTAGTTCAAGAGTAATTGAATGATAAAGTATCCCCCTCCCGCCCCTTTTATTGATGTAACACTGCTCACCTCAGAACAGAAAGGTGGTGTCCAGGTGGCTTGCAGAGATGGACAATGTTCAATTAGCATAAGGGAAAAATCTGAAAAACCTGTCAAGGGGGGCAGGGTTTTCCTTATGTTCACAATAAGAAGATTGTCCCTTGCTGTGATCTGTTTGTCTTAAGACCAGATTCCACATCTGAGGAGAGGTGGCTTACACTAGGTAAAAGGGGAGGGACGGGGGATACTTTATCATTCAATTACTCTTGAACTACAACTCTGACAGTATTGAAATAACACTCTCCATGGCCCAAATACTATGAAGATTAATTGTAGCTGCTTTTATTTTGAAACATTACTATCCCTTTAACTTTACCTCTTGCTAAGAGGTTGCATCAAGAAACATAAGAAGAAGAAGAAGACAATCAAGGGTGTGCATATAGTGAAATATTGCAGGGACAGGTACAGAACAACAAACAAGCCAAAAGAGTACTCCCAAAATGATTGTCCTCTGTGAATGTTGCACTATAAATGCATGTGGTGAATATTCTGCTGATTTCACTCCGATAACCATACCTGGGAACTTTTGAAACAGGGCTACCCGGAGGGTAACCCTGTCAGTGGCCAGGGGGAGGAAAATTACGTGAATCGCATCATAAAAGGGGCGGGGCTTAGTCACCGGGGGGACAAAAAAAAACAAAAAAACACAAAACCCCCCTGCAAAATGGATGTAAGAGGGCAGGGAGTGGGAGGAACCGGGCGGGATGGAGCACAAGTGGGCAGAGTTTCTACTTAAACTCTGCCCACCTGGTGATTCACACATTGCTCCGGAGACCCGGTAATTCACTTTGAAATCCGGAGTCTCCGGGGCAAAACCGGAGAGTTCCCAGGTATGCCGATGACATGTACAATCCCACTACTCCCCACTCCAGAGGTGACAACCTGGGGAAACACAGGAAACATCAACTGCTACATCTTCACAGAAGGCCACACAAATATCAACCAATAGAAGTGTATAAGTCAAGTGACCTCGCCCACCGGAATGTACAAAGCACAGACTGTTTCTGGCGCCTGCAGGTATCAGTAACTCATCTTGGTCATGGTGGACCAGGAGGCCTCTCTAGCTGTATATAATCCAAATATAAATGAACCCTTTGAGTACTTGAGAGGTATCCAATGCATTTCTGGCACTCAAAGGGTTAAAATATTCTTGTCAAATATGTGTAAAAGATATGAACGCTGCCCTGTATGATGAAACATACCTCAATACACTTCTAGGTCGGCTGGCCTTTTCACCAAGAGTGTAAAATAGGCAAAATAAATAAATAAACAAAAGAAAAAATAAGCAACCCCCCCAAAAAAAATTACATTTATTTTAATGTACATTGATACTGCAGTGAATGAACCACACATGGATTTGAAAGGGAAGGTTATTGATCCCTGCATGTGCATATACCAGTTTGTATTTTGTAAAAACAGGTAGACAAGATAATGACCTTATGCACGTCTCTTTTACTTGTAGCCTTCTATTAACCCTTTGAGTGCCAGAGTGGTACGGAAAGCACGTGGTGCCTCTGTTGCTGGTTCTTATAAACAGACAATAGTCAGATGGTCAAGCACAGCTGTATATATTTTAAAACGGAAACAACAATTATTACAGTTTTTGGGGCTATGCACCTGATATTTGTTTTATCAAATACCGGTTAGTATGAAAAAGGGTCTGAACTTTATTTTTAGTTGTTACTGGTTACGGTCTATTTAATACTGAAAAAGGACTGTTTGCGTATTATTAACCCTTTGAGTGCCAGTGGGGTGATGAACAGTAGTAGAAAAAAACATAGGACAGTAAAAGAAAAAAAAATTAAACATATATACTGTATGAGTTTTCCTGCTAAGTAAAACAAGGATACTTAAAGGGATAGTAATCCCTATAGTAAAGCCCTACTAAAATAAACCATATTGCCCCCAGTGTCATCTCTCAAACCTTTATGGTTTGAGAGATGATCGCTTCTAAAGGTCCCCCTCCCTCCCCCTTCCCCGAAGTCACCTTTGTAGCTGACTGAAGGGAAATCCGGTCATAGATCATCAGGCGGCTCTGCAGCAAAGCCGCAATCGCGTTAAGTTAAAAAAAAAAAACTTTCACTAAAACGGTCTTCTACGTGTGCTTGCAAACAAGCGCAAACCAAGCACACGTAGAAGACCGTTTCAGTGAAAGTTTTCTTTTCTTAGTAATGCGATCCGGCCGTGCTGGAGAGCCGCCTGAAAGTCGTACGACTCTCTTCCCTGCAGTCAGCTAGAACACTGACTAAGGGGAAGGGGGAGGGAGAGGGCAGCTTTAGAAGCGTTCATCTCTCAAACCATAAAGGTTCGAGAGATGACACTGGGGGCAATACTTTTTTTTAGTAGGGCTTTACTATAGGGATTAGTAATACTTAAGTATTACTATCCCTTTAACTGCACGCTGTTTTATTCAAAAGTTATCACTGTTCAAACTGCCAGGAAGTGATGAAGGTGTTATCACATTCTATGGAGCACTGTAGCCAGAGGCTCACCTCTCCCTTAAAAGGCAACAGAATAACTGTCATGTCACAAGCAAACTGTAGGTGAGCTTCATGACAAGTTTAAATGTTTATAACTTTGGATCAAAACATCTCACAGAAGTGGAAGTACTCAAGTTTCACTCAGAAAGGAACTCCTTACAATATGAGTTTAATGTTTCCTTTAAACCCCTAAGTGCCAGCGAGGTATGCAAATCCTCCCTGGCACTCAAAGGGTAAGTACTAAGCTATGACTGGCAATATTTTATTAATATTATTACACAGACTAGTACTTTACTAAAAACAGACAAGGAGAGTTTGCATTTTATTATTAGTATACTAGTATTGTATTAATAATTGGCTAGATAGTATTGATTATATGTAACCCTAAGCTAGAGCTAATATTCAATTACTACAAGATCACTAAAAGCTTTATTATTAATACTAAGCCAGGACTGGTATTAGGGCTATTTTCCAAATACAGTTATGACTTTTATTGTCATAAACACAAAGTAAAGCTTGTTGTATGTTTAGTCTCGCACAGGGGTGCTGTTAATTCAATAACATTCAGCCAAGAAATTTTATATTTTACTACTACCTTTACAACTGCTTACGTAAACTGCACAAACATTAAGTGTACTAACAAAAGTGAACATCTCCAGCTACTCTTAAACTACAATGCCCACCATCTACAGCTACATGATGATGACGGAAGTTGTATTCTAGTAACAACTACACCACCACGTTTTCCTCAGTTGTATTGCTGTGGCTCTCTTACCTGGAACACAAAGCACTTCCTAGTCACATGGATCTTCAGCCCAGTCAGCTCCACGTCGGCCTTATTCTACTTCCGGAGACTCAGGGGCTTCTTTCCCAGCATGCCTTGGTGTTGCATAGTATTCCTATTACATCCAATGTGGCAGTGCTTGTCCTTTTAAGTGTTGTTTACTGTGGGTGGTTTGTGTTCTTCCAGTGAAATGTTGCACTATTTTTAAAATCAGGTATAGTCAACCACTGTCATTATAGCTCTTGGAGACTTCAACTTCCATCATCCCCAACCAGCCAAAGGCTGATTGGGTATTATGAGAGTAAAAATCACCAACAGCTGGAAAGCCAATGGTTGCCTTTACCTTTTCTAACTTGCCATTCATTACTGCTATCGCTTATGTCCCACAAGGCAGTGTTGGAAACGTGTGAACTTTATTCATCCCCAGTAAACAGATGTGTTACTTACCAGAATGGTGACCATACATATTTTTCAGGCATATATAGTTCAGTAAAAGTGTATGTAACTGTAACCCAAGTAGTGCCAACTGGTTGTGTACTGCAGATATGCAAAGAGTTTCACAGTACTATCAATCAAAAAAAGGTATTTTTTTTATAACTTAAGAAACTGCAAAATCTAGTCTTATATTTGCATTGCGTGAGTTTTCACAGGACCATGGCTTGTACTGAGTGGATCAGAAGTGATATTTGTAAATAATGAAAAACTGGAAGGGATTATTGAATTTTAATATGTAAAAAAGGGTGCTTATACCATTACATGCTTTTTACTCCTTGGATGATAGTCATCAAGGAGTTAATTTTATTACTAATTTGAAGTAAATTACACTAAACCAACATATGCATGCAATAACGTTGTTACAGAAACATGAATGTCTACATATTCATCAAAAAACCAAACTCACAACCACATTTATTTAACTCTGGATCCCTTTAATCATTTTATGGATACACAGGAATGTCACGTTTAAAAAAAAAAAAAAAAGAAAAAAAAATAGCCTATGCCAATGGTTCCCAAGCTGTTTTCTGAAGACATGTACAAGGGGTCCATGGGACCAATTCTTCAAAGGATAACAGTGCAACTATATTGGGGTGTCCGGCAGTGCAAGTGTGGTTCCATGACAATTAATGGAGCAAGGCTTGGGTGTCACAATGTGTATGTGAAGTTCTGTGACTAACAGTGAGAGAAGACTGGGGTGCCAGAAGTATATGTGTGGATCTGTGACAACCAGTATACATGAGGAAGATTAAAGTATTCCAAATGGTGCCATGTATCTTTTTTTACATTGTTGAACAATCCATGCCTTCACAGTCCTTGACAGAAATCTCACTGGAAACAGAATCAGAAATATTTTTGTCTGGGACATAATAGTGTAAAAAAAATAGATGAAGATGAAAATGATCAATGATCCGGTACCTTTTTTTACCTGCTGTTATAACTACATCTGTATATACATCTTTATATGTAACTAGCAGGGCAATATACCACTACAGTAATCCTTGTCTCATCTAATGGTGTATTGCACTGCTAGCATCATGTAATATTCTATTGTTCTCAAGTAATGGTGCATTGCCATGGTGATCTCATATAATGATGCATTGCAATCCTGACCTAATGTTATACTCTGCCGGTCTTAAAGGGATAGTAATGTTTCACAAAAAGAGCAGCTCCAATTAATCTTTATAGTATTTGGGCCATGGAGAGTGTTATTTCATTACTGTCAGAGTTGTAGTTCAAGAGTAATTGAATGGTAAAGTATCCCCCACGCCCCTTTTTCTGATGTAGCACTGCTCACCTCAGAGCAGCAAGACTGTCTGGATGGATCACAGAGAGGGACAGTCTTCAAAGAGCATAGGGAAAAACCTGTCAAGGGAAGCAGGGTTTTCCTTATGATCACAGTAAGAAGATTGTCCCTTGCTGTGAGCTGTCCGGTCAAGTGACCAGATTCCACATCTGAGGTGAGGCGGCTTAAACTAGGTAAAAGGGATGGGAGGGGGATACTTTATCATTCAATTACTCTTGAACTACAACTCTGACAGTAATGCTATAATCATACCTAGGAACTTTTGAAACAGGGCTACCCGGAGGGTAACCCTGTCAGTGCCCAGGGGGAGGAAAATGACGCGAATCATGGCATAAAAGGGGCGGGGCTTAGTCCCGGGGGCGGGACAAAAAAAACACAAAACCCCCCTGCAAAATGGATGTAAGAGGGCAGGGAGTGGGAGGAACCGGGCGGGATGGACCACAAGTGGGCAGAGTTTCTACTTAAGCTCTGCCCACCCGGTGATTCACACATTGCCCCAGAGACCCGGTAATTCACTTTGAAATCCGGAGTCTCCGGGGCAATACCGGAGAGTTCCCAGGTATGGCTATAACACTCTCCATGGCACAAATACTATGAAGATTAATTGGAGCTACTTTTTTCGTGAAACACCACTATCCCTTTAAGTAATGGTATATTGCCCCTGCTGATCTCAGATATGTACTGATGAATTGCACAGCTGGTCTCATGTAAAACTCTACTGGGCTAATGTAATGATGCATTGCAGTGCTGGCCTCATGTAATACTGTGCTGGTCTCATGTAATGGTGTTTTGTTCTGCTGGTATAAAGTAATGGTATTTTGCCTTTCTATTGTCCTGTAATAGTTTATTTCCCTGCTGGTCACGTGTAATACTTTACTGTTATCATGTAATACTCTGTTGGTCTCAAGTAATGCTATATTGCCCTGTTGATCTCATGTAATGTGTATTGCCCTTAAGGTCTTATGTAACTGTCACTGTCATGTAATGGTTGTGTATTGCCCAACTTATCTCATGTAGCCTGTACATTGCTGTGGTGAAACACCCTGGCTCCTTTTTTAAGAGAAATGATGTGCTAGCCAATCTCTGGCACTCACCACTCATTGGCCTCATTTTCCTGAACTTCTACCCTGGAATCGCTGGACAATGAGACCGATTTCTTATAGATTTACCAGTTGCCACATTGCCTCTTCCTTCCCCATGGCGAGACATGATCTCCACCATTTTCCCTGCCTCAAAACCTGTAGCTGATGCATACACTAGTTCCTGTCACTACCCGTAACCCTGGCAGTAAAATCTTGTAACCAATATGTTCTTTTGTAGTGTATTTGTAGATATTTAATTTTAGACAAATTGTATCTATTACACTGTGTTGTTTAATTAAACTGTTAACTCCTCCTGTTGGTATTTAGGGTTTAGGCAAATTGTATTTGTTGTACTGTGATGTTTAATTAATGAAGTTAACATTTTCCAGAGACTTCATGTGATTGTTGGTTTAGCACCTTGGCTGAACAAATAAATCACAAGCCTGCTGGTGCCTGGTAGTCTGTACATATTCAGAACATACCATTGTTCCTACATACATGCCTATTGTTCTACAAAATAATGTGGACAATACAAGGGGGGAAGGTTATGCGCTAAGGTGTGATAAATAGAAGCTAAAGTGGAAATTATTTCTCCAGTGATATCACTTCTCCAGTTCCTATTTTCTTCTGTGGAGCCAATGCACTAAGATTTCTCCAGCTCTGTAGATCTTAGTGCATAGGCTCTATAGAATAACATAGGGACTGAAGAAGTGATATTACTGAGGAAGTCATCTCCACTTTATCACGTCTTAGTGCATAACCCCCAAAGGCTACTCCATTAGGTTGGAAGACTTGTGGCTAAGATAGAAATCAGTCACAGTAACTGCCGACAAGCTTACCATTGGTTTCTGTAATGAATGGTTTAATGGGTTATACCTTTCTTCCCATAAAAAGTCTCAGGGGGGCAGTTATTCCCTACTCTTGGTACATGTTCACCTACCCATGATATTTTATATAGTGAGTACAATAAAGAAAGGACGAGAGTTCCAAATGTACTTAAACGTATATATATTTATGTCACGGATTTGAAGACTCTCAGACTTAAGGTTTGGTAAAAACTTAACTTTATTAAAAGTTAAAGGCAGTCCCCATAGGGTAAACATACATAACAATACAACAGTAATATAACATATAATAGGTTCTACCGGCCTTGCCTAAATACCGGGCAAGGCAACCCAAGTGACAGTTTTAATGACAGGCTCTACCGGCCTTGCCTATACCGGGTAAGGCAACCGTGAGATGACATATACCGGTTCTACCGGCCTTACTAATACCGGGCAAGGCAGCCCCCTCGGAATGCTGAATGTAGGCTCTACCGGCCCTGCCAATACCGGGTAAGGCAACCTTAAAGATGGTGAATTACAAGGTTCTACCGGCCTTACCAATACCAGGCAGGGCAGCCCAAAGGAATACTGGAGTAGGCTCTACCGGCCCTGCCAATACCGGGTGAGGCAACCTACAGGATGGTATCGTCAAGGTTCTACCGGCCTCACCAATACCGGGCAGGGCAGCCTGAGCAAGTAGACCAGCTGTCAGGTGACTAAGACAGCATAGAGCATAAGTATAGAGGTCTTATTCAGCAGGAGTCTATTGCCAGGGATACTCAGACAACTGCAAGGAAGTGGACAGCGACTGACCACAGTACTGGATGTTCAGGAGCAAACCAACGTCCGCACGTTGGGACTAATGGTAATAGCGCCACCAGGTTTAATGGAGCAAACCAGCGACCGCATGCTGGAACCAACAATGTATATCGCAACCAGGTTTAGTGGAGTAAACCAGCGTCCGCACGCTGGAACCAACAATGTATATCGCAACCAGGTTTAGTGGAGTAAACCAGCGTCCGCACGCTGGGACCAACAACGTATATCGCAACCTGGTTTAGTGGAGCAAACCAGCGTCCGCACGCTGGAGCCAATAATGTATCTCGCAACCAGTTTAGTGGAGTAAACCAGCGTCCGCACGCTGGGACCAACAATGTATATCGCAACCAGGTTTAGTGGAGTAAACCAGCGTCCACACGCTGGGACCAACAATGTATATCGCAACCAGGTTTAGTGGAGTGAACCAGCGTCCGCACGCTGGGACCAAAAATGTATATCGCAACCAGGTTTAGTGGAGTAAACCAGCGTCTTCACGCTGGGACCAACGATGTATATCGCAACCAGGTTAGTGGAGTAAACCAGCGTCCGCACGCTGGAACCAACAAAGTATGATCAGCAGCGAGAAGAACAATGTCTCCAGAGCGACGGCTGGAGCAGGAGATTCAGGAACTCAGTAAGATTAACCCGCGAGGTGCTGGAACACAGGAACACTGGAACTCAGTAAGATTAACCCGCGAGGTGCTGGAATACAGGAACACTGGAACTCTGGAACACAGGAACACTAGCATACAGGAACACTGGAACACAGGATCAGCAAGTACAGCAGGAACAGGCCCAGAAGCCCGACAAGCAGGTCAGGCAGAGTGAAGTCAGAAACACCCCGAAAGGGCAACCTGGAAGTGCTCAGCCTGGGTTTAAAAAGGCTGTGTGAGGAGGGCTAATCACAGACACCCAATCATGATACTCAGCAAGTGACTGACACTGAACAGCACCAATCACGGGCACCGTGATAATTTATTATGAAAATACCATACATTTTACAGAAATATAAAAAAGTAACAATCTACATCGTTAGTAAATCCAATATGACTAGCAAAGTATCTTATAACATAAAGTGGTAGAATGCGTCACTCCCTGTGAGAGTAACCGCACATGCGCAGTTCAGAGTCTGTACTGTGCATGTGTGGTTTCGCACACAGGGAGCTTCGCTGTGAGCCGTCTGGAGCTCCCCGCTAAGGATCAGCTCGTTCGGCGAGTCTCTACTGCGCATGACTGCAGTCATGCACAGAAGAGACTCGCTGAACGTGCTGCCCCGCTACGGACGGCTCACGTCCTGTCTCTGCTCCCGGCTCTGGGGCAGCAGCCGGGGCCGCTGAGTGCACTTTAGTCCGTGTATACAGGCTTTCATACTAGTAATTAAATAATGTTCTTGCAATAATAAAAGTATTTCATACCATGTGTATAGATAGTATATCTCTCTCCGTCTCTCTGTTCACAAAAATACATCACACCTATCATCTCATATAAGCTATGTTATCACAACTCTTTACCAAATCTTTTCTCTGCACAAGGTTATATATCTTATGGACATCAATGCTCGGACACAACACCACCTTAAAGGGATAGTAATACTTTAATATTACTAATACCCATAGTGTAGATCTTTAAAAAAAAAATTTAATAGCCCCCAGGTTCATCTATAAAACCTTTATGGTTTGAGAGATAACCGAAGGCAAAGTTCCCCCCTCCCTCCCCCTTCCCTGAAGTCAAAGTTGTACTGACTGCAGGGGAAGTCTGTCGTACGACAGGCTTGCGGCTCTGCAGCTGAGCCGAGATCACGTTAATAAAAAATAATTATTTCACTGAAACGGTCTTCTACATGTGCTTGGTTTGCAAGCACATGTAGGAGACCATTTCAGTGAAATAATTATTTTTTATTAACACGATCACTGCTCAGCTGCAGAGCCGCCTGATGACTATAAGACCGGATATCCCTGCAGTCAGTACAACGCTGACTTCTGGGAAGGGGGGGGACTTTGCCTTCGGTTATCTGTCAAACCAGAAAAGGTTTGAGAGATGAACCTGGGAGCAAATGAATTATTTTTTAAAGAGCTACACTATGGGGATTAGTAATATTAAAGTATTACTATCCCTTTAACACTGTGTAATATACTATAGATTAAAAAAAACAGGGCAAAAGCCATTTATTTAGCTCTAAGCATGCAATAGCATAAAAAGAGGGTTTATTATCACATTGCTAATTAAGCAGGAGATATTCTATAAACAAAACATATAAGATAAAGCTCCTAGACAATCCTAGACACTACATGACCTTGCTAAGTATTGCTTTGCAATGCGTTCCGTACCCCTCTGGCACTGAAAGGGATAAACAAAGTTTCTATGCAACACATTCTGCAGTGACCTTGTACACACAGTGCTATAAGAAAACCAGTAGTATAAATGGCATAATATGTTTAACTAATATATACCTGGAACTTTGTTTTACTAATCTTATTACCAGACTGATCATTATCAATGAATACCTAGTACAATGGGAATGCTTGGTGACGGCCTGATTGGATTGTTTGCATCTCCCATGGATGAGTTCTGAATCTTGATTGGTCACCAGCCACAGCTCAAGATCTAAGAAAACTGTGTGCTGTGGCTTGCCCAACGTTCCAAAGAATCTGTACAACAACCTGTTGTATCTCTAGGGTGTTCCTGCAGGGTGGGAATATGTTTTGGTAGTGTTTTGATGCCTCATGTTCTTACCAGAAAGCATTTTGTCCCAAAGCTATGGAGGTCCACTAAGGTTTGAGGTTGGGAGTGTCCAAATTACATGATTCATATCATAACATGGGTGGAGTTTAACTGGGGAGGGCAGAAATGAAAGGAGCGGAGGTGGTGTTTCCCCTTAAAGTGGACAAAGACTGGGAAGACAAGGGCTGAGAGTGACTGGGACTGGCAGTGAAGTGGGCAGAGTTACAGTGGAACTCACTGAGCCCTGAGAGTCAACTACTGTCCCCCAACCCAGTAATTAAGTACAAAAATAGTCTCTGGGTCAGATCAGTAGAGTTTCCAGCTGTGCCATTGTTTCTGTTTATGACAATAAAGCTTGTTGCATGAGTCCTTTTGCCTGATCTCTAAATTTCAGAATGAATCATTAAACTGAAGGCCGAGTTCCTTGTCAGTCACAGGGACATCCGGCAAAACAATTGCTATATGTTGCTGGTATATTGTTTCCTCAGCCCACTTTTATAGCTCCTTCTTGTGTCTATCTCTCCTGTCTGTCCCTATCCTCTGCTTTTTGGTGTAACAAACTATGGGATTATATAATACCTTTCATTTTAGAAAACCTTCCGTACTCCTTAGATTATGGGAAATACTCATACCTGGGAACTTTCAGTTGAGGGCTACCCGGAGGGTAGTCCTCTGCTCACCAGGGGGTGACAAAAATGACGCTAATCGCGTCAAAAAGGGGCGGGGCTTGCCGCGAGTGAGGGGGGGACTTAACCCTTTGAGTGCCAGAGTGGTACGGAATGCATTGCAAAGCAATGCATTCCTTACCACTCTGGCACTCAGAGGGTTAAAGGTGTCACACAGAAGGCTGGGGACTGAGGATCAGCGGGAGAAAAAGCGGATGTGGCAGAGTTTCAATAGAAACTCTCCACATCCGGAGGAATCTGCCTCTGCCCCGGAGACCCGGTAAAGCTCTGTCAGAACCGGAGTCTCCGGGGCAAATCCGGAGAGTTCCCAGGTATGGAAATACTGTGGGAAGGATTGAACTTGATGAATTTATGTATTTTTCACCATAAATTTCCATGGATGTATGGGCCTTATGTATAAAATAGAGCAATTCTGGAGCAGGCCAGCTGCACTATATGGGGCAAATTAAAATGTAATTTATTGAAATAATTATTTTTACCCCCTGAGTACTAGCAAAGTTGCTAACACATTGCAAGGCAATACATAGGAGAACTGGGTAGCATTTAAAGGGTCAGTATTGTCTAGATAAAAGTTTTTATCCGAGTCTTCTTTATATTAAAATTAAGTGATTCCGCTATATTTAAAACCTTACTTTGGTGTACTTACATAGTTATGAAGAGATATAGATCCTCCTCCCGCCCCTTCTGGCTGCCTCCCTCTGAATTTCAGATTGGGTCGTGCTATTCGACAGCTGCAGCGAGGGACAAACTTCAGTCAGTAAGTATAAGGGAAATCCTTCCTTCCTTGACGAAGGAGGGCAGGATTTCCATTTGCTTACTGAAGTTTGTCCCTTGCTGCAGCCGTCCTCACCAGCCTGCATCTTCTGGTGACGTGCCAGAAATAGGGTTGCCACCTTTTCTTCAGAAAAATACCGGCCATGGCATTCCCTCCATAGACTTAACATTGGACAGAAGCCAATTTTTTACTGGTCTGCCGGTAAAATACCGACTGGGTGGCAACACAAGCCAGAAAGGGGTGGGCAGGGGCTCTTTATCTCTTCATAACGATTGAAGTACACCAAAGTAAGGTCTTAAATATAGCATAATCTCTTAATAATCAGTGGCGTAACAATAGGGGTCGCCCCTGAGACTGGGTCCATCACTACGCCCCCTGCGACCCCCTCACCTGGAGCCCACAACATTCTGATCACTGAGGTCTGTGCCTTCTTCAGCACAGACCTCTAGCAGCTGATCTCCCTCCGGCACTCTAGTAATGCAGCGCTCTGGGAGATGACATCAGAGCGCTGGGAGATGAAGGGAGGACTGCGCGGGAGCTCCGCCTGTATAGAGGCACAGACCTCTCCTGTCATGCTACTGACCAACATGGAGGTAGGAGATGGGCAGTGTGGAGGCAATGTGGAGAGGGGGGCAATGTGGAAGTGGCCAGTGGAGAGGGCCAATGGGGGGCCAATGTGATTGAGGGGGGCAATGTCATGGGGGGGCCATGGCAATTCTTGCACCAGGGCTTGATGGCTTCTAGTTACACCTCTGTTAATAATTTTAATATAAAGAAAACTCAGCGCAAGACTTTTTTCTAGACATTACTGACCCTTTAAAGGGATAGTAATACATCATTTAAACTTTATCTCTGAGTATTAAGTACAGGTTTTCTAACATAATGCACTATTTATATTTACTCACAGATTTGTAGTTCAAAAGTAATTGAAGTGGAATGGATCCCCCTCTGGCCCCTTCTGGCCGCGTCACTGATCCTCTCATGCAGGTCCGGATAAAGCACAGCGAGGGACAAACTTCAGTAAGCAAAGGAAAATCCTGCCCTGCTTCGTCAAGTGGGACAGGGTTTTCCTTTTACTTACTCACTGAAGTTTGTCCCTCGCTGCATCCATCCGGTCCTGGAACCAGATTGCAACTCTAAGGGGAGGTAGCTAGAAGGGGCTGGAGGGGGATCCTTTCCTCTTCAATTACTTTTGAACTACAAATTTGTGAGTAAATATACATAGCGCTATATGTTAAAAACACTTGTACTTTATACTGGGAGATAAACTTTAACTGATGTATTACTATCACTTTAGGGGTATAAAAAGTTGCATTTAACCCTTCGAGTGCCAGAGAAGTATCCAACGCATTTCGTTGCAATGTATTGGATACCTCTCTGACACTCAAAGGGTTAAGTCAACAGGAATTTTGAGAATTTTTATTTGTCCCTTATGGTGCTGTTGGTTTACTCCAGAAATGCTCCACTCCTTCTCTAGACATATGGCCCAATGTAACTATAGAACACAACAGGAACTGCTGACTTTCCACTCAGCGTACATCACAGATTGAGTGGAACGTCTCTGCAGAGAACACACACGCGTTTTACACTGGAGATAATACACATGATGGTGTTTGGGCCTGATATTTATTGACACAAGCCAACAGAGTTGTATTTGTTGACATAAAATGTGCCCGGTCCACGAAAAAAAAAAAACTTCAGTTCTTCACCCAGAGCTACATCTTGTCCAATAACAAGCAGCTTCATATTTACTTGTACAGACCTACAGAATATGTTTCAACTTTAAATGATAATATTTATGTGTCAAACACTTTCATAATTATTTTCATTCAGTCATTTTTCACCACAATATACAGTTTTTGGGTAACAGGTCCCAAAACACAGAGAGGAATGTACTAATCCACATACTTGGGAACTCGCTAGATCTGCCTTGGAGAGACTGTTTTTTAGAACTAATAAACGTGTTTCTGGGGACAGAGGCTGCTTCTCCAGTGGTGGTGGTGAGTTTCCTGTGAAATTGTACCCACTTCTTCTCTTTTTGACCCTGTTCCACCCATTTCCTGCCCACTTTTCCTCCTTCCCACCCTGTTCCTCACACTTATCCCCATCTTGGTCCTCCCATTTCCTGCCCACTTCTCCTCCTTCCCACCCTGTTACTCACACTTATCCCCATCTTGGGCCTCCCATTTCCTGCCCACTTCTCCTCTTCCCACCCTGTTTCTCACACTTATCCCCATTATGGGCCTCCCATTTCCTGCCCACTTCTCCTCCTTTCCACCCTGTTCCTCGCACTTATCCCCATCATGGGCCTCCCATTTCCGGCCCACTTCTCCTCCTTTCCACCCTGTTCCTCGCACTTATCCCCATCATGGGCCTCCCATTTCCTGCCCACTTCTCCTCCTTTCCACCCTGTTCCTCACACTTATCCCCATCATGGCCCTCCCATTTCCTGCCCACTTCTCCACCTTCCCACCCTGTTCCTCGCACTTATCCCCATCTTGGGCCTCCCATTTCCTGCCCACTTCTCCTCCTTCCCACCCTATTCCTCCCACTCCTCCTCCCCATCATGTTCCTCCCACTTCCTGCCCACTTCTCCTTCTTCCCATTCTGTTCCTCCCACTCCTCGCCTATGTCTCCTTCCCACCCTGTTCCTCACATTTATCCTCCTCCCCATCATGTGCCTCCCATTTCCTGCCCACTTCTCCTCCTTCCCACCCATTCCTCCAACTCCCCACCCACTTCTCCTTCTTCCCACCCTGTTCATCCCACTCCCCTCCCACTTCTCCTTCCCACCCTGTTCTGACAACTTCCCACCACCTCCTGCCCACTTTACAACAAATTGATGACAAACCCCACCCACCTAATTAAGCTCAACCCCTGCTATTGTGCAAATTGCTTACGTCTCTTTCTCACCTGGTTCTGCCCACTTCTCCTTCCCAACCGGTTCTGCCCACTTCCCACCCATTTCTCCTTCTCATGATCTCATCCTGTTCCTCCTTTTCCCCTCTCACTTCTCCTTCAGACCCTGTTTTTCCCACTTCCCACCTATCTCCTGCCCACTTTACGACAAATTGATGACACACCCCACCCACCAAATTAAGCCCAACCACCTCCATTGTGCAGATTGTGTAATTTACAAACCCCTGGTTGCAGCACATGAGCCCTTACTGGTGTTTCAAGAGGATGACGTTCCCAGGGATGCTAAATTCCAGCACTATGTATTTGGTGTTGATATCTAACTCCTGCAATTGCACTTCGGGGTATGTAAGTGTGCTTATGAGCTTTAATACATACCAGTGCACACTCTGCCATGGTTAAAGGGATAGTAATGTTTCATAATAAGCAGCTCTAATTAATCATCATAGTATTTGGACTTTGGAGAGTGTTATTTCAGTTCTGTCAGAGTTATAGTTCAGGAGTAATTCAATGACAAAGTATCCCCCTCCCGCCCCTTTTACTGATGTAACACTACTCAGCCAGATCAGAAGGGAGGTGCCCAGGTAGACTGCAGAGAGGGACAATCTTCAATTAAGATAAGGGAAAAAGCTGAAAAACTTGTCAAGGGGGGCAGGGCTTTCATTGTCCTCACAGGAAGAAGATTGTCCCCTTCTGTTATCTGTCTGGTCTATGGACTGCATTCCACATCTGAGAAGAGATGGCTTACACTAGGTAAAAGGGGCGGGAGGGGAAACTTTGCTTGTGAATATCTCTCAAACCATAAAGGTTTGAGAGATAAGACTTATATCGTTCTTCATGTTTTTTTAATGCCTACAAAATAAAATAAAGATAAAAGGGATAGTAATAAATAGAAATAAAGGGAGCTTATATTGATCTGTATATCTTTGGCAGCATGTAGATCGCTATATCAGTCGTATCGGAGTTATAGCATTATAGTGGATCCTCCCCGACCCTTTTACCTATGTTAAGTCTCCTCCCCTCAGATGTGGCATCCGGTTCTGGGACCAGACAGAGCGCAGTGACGGACAGTCTTTTTCTACTGAGTATAAGGAAAACCTTGACCCCTTTGATGAAGGAGGGTAGGATTTTCCTTTTGCTCAGTGAAGATTGTCCTTACTGCGCTCCCTCTGGATGGCATGAGAGGCAGCGTGACGTAAGTATAGGGGCGGGGGGATACTTTATAATGTTTTAACTCTTGATCTATAACTCCGATAGTTTTGATATAGCACTCCACGTGCTGTCAAAGATATACAGATGAATATAAGCTACGTTTATTTCTATCTATTACTATCCCCTTAAAGAGGAACATTCACATGCAAACAACTGGAGTCCGGATGATTTATTTACTAAAACTAAGTAAGCGTTGGTATTTTTTTTTATGGATCTTACATCGTGTCGAAGATATCCGGCCTTAAAATTTCCCACTTCCTAGTTCTGCAGCACCCGATAAGCGCGGCACAAAGCGGTTGCAACGGAACTTGTTGTAACGTTACATCACAGAAATACTCCCTCGAAGGGAAGCGTGAACACGCTCCCTGGGGCACCTGGGAAGGAGGTGGGAAGTCCTGCCGCTTCGTGCCGCTCTTACAGGGTGCTGCAGAATGTGGAAGTGGGAAATTTTAAGCCCGGATATCTTCGACACGATGTAATATCCATAAAAAAAATACCAACGCTTACTTAGTTTTACTAAATAAATCATCCGGACTGCAGTTGTTTGCATGTGAATGTTCCCCTTTAAGGCATAGCAGGAAACTACCAACTTCACCAAGTTTGCTGGCCACTCTGACATTCTGAATTGTGGGTGTATTCAATGCAATCCCAAGGTCCCATGTGCACTAGTTTGTTTACCAATTTACATATTTAGTGGACATTATTTAACGCCTTTGATGCTAGAGAGGTCTTGAAAACACAGGCATAACTAGAAGCCACTGGGCCCTGGTGCAAAAATTGCCATGGGCCCCCCCGACCACATTGCTTCCCCCATCATCCCCAATCGCCACAATTACATTTCCCCCCAATTGCCTCCACATTGCCCCCCAATCACCACAATTGCCAGCACATTGCCCCAAATTTCCACAACTGCCTCCACATTGCCCCCAATCTCCACAATTGACTCCATATTTCCCCTATTGACCCCCCCCCCCGATGCCCATCTCCTACCTCCCTGGTGTGTCTCTTTGCACAGACCTCAAAAGCTGGAGCTCCTGTGCGGTCCTCTCTTCAGGAATGCAGAGTGCGGTCTGCATTACTACTAGAGAGCCGAAAAGGGAACGCTCAGTTGCTAGAGGTCTGTGCCGAAGAAAGCGCAGACCTCAGTTACTGGCTGTGGGAGCCGGACAGGGGTTGATTGCAGGGGGTGGACAGGCCTCTTGAGTGGCAGGCCTGGTGGCAGGTGCAACCCCTATTGTTACACCACTGCTTGAAAATGAATGCATTAGAGACCTATTTAGCAACCAAGGGGTTAAGAACTTTTCCGTGCTTGTATTTTATAGGCTAAGGAATTTTTCTATGCGAAGCAGCAGTAGATGGAAATAGTGTGATGTCTTGTGAGCAGTGGGGGTGTGGTCATGGGTGTGGCTAGGCACACCTAGTATGCCTTGCTTACAGGAGCCTATAATATTAATCCTTTCCTTCTACCAGAGTGGGTTTAACTCCTGGGACATCAAAAACATTAACTGACAGATGCATATTATTTTATTGCGGATGGTACGGCTTGTTCTGCCAACCATTTCCCAACTTCTGCAATCTAATAAGGTTTAATCTGATGAGGTTTATTAAAAAAAATAGTAAAAAAAAAAAAAAAAAAAAATCATCAACATTCCTTTACAATTTATTTGACTGGTACAATTTCTTTAGGAATCAGAGCCCTTCATAGTTGGCTCTTATACAAAACAATGTGGCCTTAAAATACGGTATATCTTAATGGAGATTTCAACACGTTTCTCTTTAATTTTACTGGGGTTATGAAAAGAAGCTGTTAAGACATATCTAAAAACAAGTCAATGAATCATTCATTGTGTGAAGGAAAAAGCTTCAGCCGGAGCGAGAACAAAAGTTACTTTCAGAGAAATTAAATCATTAACACTCTAAGTGCCAGGGGGTGTTCAAAGCATTGTGTTGGACACCCCTCTTGCATTCTGAGGACTAACCCTTTAAGAACCAGAGGGGAGTGCAATGCATTGCTTCTTACGGAGTTACACACTCCTCTGGTACTTAAACAGTTAAGGACAAGAAGGTGTGGAATGTTTTCTACAGTCCTCTGGTCAGAGGCATAGCTAGAAGCCACCAGGGCTTGGGGCAAAAATTGCCATGGGGCCCCCTGACCACATTGCCCCCCCATTGGCCACCTCCACATTTCCCCCAATGTCCATCTCCACATTGCCCCAATGTCCATCTGCACATTGCGCCCAATGTCCACCTCCAGATTGCCCCCCAGTGTTCATATCCTACCTCCCTGGTGGTAGGAGAGGTCTGTGCCTCCTTCTGCACAGACCTGTATTAGCACCTCGGAGTTCCCGCGTGGTCTTCTCTCCAATAATACAGAGCGTTGGGAGATGATGTCATCTCCCAGTGCCCTGCATTACTAGATTGCCGGAGACAGACAGGGAGCTCAGCAGCTAAAAAAAAATTCCTATAGCACCACATTATCATAGCTGGGAACTTGCTGGCTTTCACCCGGAGACTTCGGATTCAGGGCACTGTCTCCAGGTGAAACATCAAATTGTCCGGGGTAAAGCAAGCACCTGTACTACAACAAAAAAAAACCAACAGAGCAGCTCCTGTAATATTGGACTGCTGAGGCATTGTATCCGTGGCACATGACCTCAGCCAGCCAATGACTGGATAGATGGGGCAGATGTCAGGAAGAGTGAAGGCAGCTGTGGTTCTAAGTTGTTTGCTTGCCTGCATCGCACGAGGAGTGGGAGGAGTAGAGAGGAGAACCTGCCCACCAGCCAGTGTTGGCTGGTAAGTGTATTCTACTTTTTCATTTAACCCTTTAAGGGTACGCATTGCACTCAAAGGGTTAATACAATCTACTTTTTTTTCTCCGTGGCCTTCACATCTCCGGGTGATGGCTTTTTAAAAGTTCCCAAGTATGAACATTATGGAAATAACTGTGCACACCAACTTAGGGGTAAAAAGGCAAAAATATCCTAATTTGATGCAGGTGAATGTCTTCTTTCCAAAATGGTATACTTTGCTTACCTTTCCATCTTATCGCTAATACTTAGTACCATTTTAGAGCAGGCAGCATATTTAAGACAGAAAACAGGTAGTTATAATTGTGTGCGTCTATTGTGGTCACTACAGCCCAAACGTTCCCTTAACCATATATTGTATTGTATTGTTTAAGATCACTAGGTCCAGCAAGGCTTCATTTCTAGTTGGCTACTCTACTAGTTGAGAAATGAATAGGGTGACCACACATCCCGGAATGCACGGGACTGTCCCTTATTGGGGGTCTGTGTCCCGCGTCCCGGGTCACCCCCACCAGGACAACAAAGAGTCCCGGAATGGAGCAACATGCACCAGTCCAGCCAGCCAATGAAATGTATTTGCTATATGGTCCTCATTGGCTGTCTGAGCCAGCCAATGAAGACCATATAGCAAATACATTTCATTGGCTGGCTGGACTGGTGCATTAGAGACAGCTGGGATGGAGCAGGTATGCTGGCGCTGCAAGTGAGACCCGCGACTGAGGCTCCAACCGGCGCTGACCATATTTCTGAGGCTGTTCCCCCTAGGAGCTCTTACTCTGTGTCAGCCTCAGAAAGATGGTCAGCGCCGGCAGGAACCTCAGACGCGGGATTAGGGTGACCACATGTCCCAGAATGGCAGAATGGAAATGTGGTCACCCTAGACATGAAATCGTCTAAGTGAGGGATGTCAGGTTAATTTGTAACAAACTTTCCTAGAGATAGCAGCCGGTGATTGGGAAAGCCATGAAATGTCTTGGCATGTGCTTTTCACATCAGAGGATAGGTGGACATCCAGCTCTGGCGTCTCGTCTCAGAGGTGCATGCAACACATTCCTTTGTAATGCGCACACCTCTGGTTCTTAAGTGGTTAATAAAAGTTAAGGGCTGACTCTGCACCTTCCTCATTATAACATTAACCATGGCATAGCCCATAAGTACTGAACTATGGCCCACAGACACTAACCGAATCCACAGCCTCCAGTCCATTGTCCGTACATGATCCCCTGTCTGTCTGTCACTGATAGGAGCTGAGAGGCAGGATATTGGTTCTGCTTTTAACTCTTTGAGTGCCAGAGCGGTACTCAAGACATTGCTTTGCAATGCGTTGTGTACCCCTTTGGCCCTCAAAGAGGTAATCGATCTTCCCGTCGGTGTACGGTTGCTACTAATGTATTAAGCACAGGCAGCATAGCCTATATCGTGCTGTAACAGCATGTTCATTATAAAGCATCAGCATACACAGCATTGATGTCTCTCTTCACCTTAATACGAGGAGCCCGCCAGAAGATTTCCAAGTGGACCAGTCCAACTGCCGGGTGGGCCCTTTAAACATGGGGGCGCTGTGCACTGCTAGGCCTGCAGGGTCCTCCGCTACACCACTGCCTCAGTCCCTTCATGAACATCCATATCACTGGACCTCACCCTGTGGCTCCTGCACAGTTCTCCAGTATCCTCTACATCATATGCTTCTCTCACCCCCATAATGCATCAAGTGAGAGCAGGGATGTTACAGGCCAGTGCACTCCTCCTCAATACATACAACTGGCTTGTTAGGCAAGCCAGTAATAGTGCACAAGTCAGCTACTGTAAATAGCCAGTCCCCCCTGGTGGCGGGCCACCCAACTGCTCAGTCCACCCTGGCCGTGTGTCCTTGTGTGGCTGGAGCTGTGCCGGTGGGTGAGTGCACCTCTCTCTCTCCTCGGTTTACAGCAGCCAACGAGTGTGCAGCTCTGCTGTTACTCTGCTGCCTGCACCCCCAGTAGCCAGGAGCCCTAGGCTGGCTCCTACCTCGCCTATAGATGGCGCCGACCCTGAATTCAACTCATGAAACACTAGCTAATTAAACATTTTTTATTTTTTTAATTACATGTTTCCTTTGCATGTGTTTTGCAGTCAAGAACATGCAAACAAAGTGGTGTTCTCTGAAATGCTCTTACCATGACCAAAGAATCAAAGAGAGTAGTCTTCTTGAAGCCTCAAGTTACAGAAGACATTTGTTTTTTTACAAGTTATCCTTTCTGAAACCAGCAATTAGAATTGCAAATAAGTACTCTGTTTTATTTTTCTTTATCCCTGTTATTTAAATGTACTTTTAGTTGACGAACTAAGTAACAGTCAGTGTCAAGAACAACAACTTATAACATCCGGTCACATCCACTATAAAGAACCCAGGTGTACACAGCCTAGACCACCTAATCATCTTCCTTATCAACAATCTCAAGCACACACACACGTATGCAGACATACCCACAAAACTGCATTAATACATGAACACCCTACAATCCTTTGGTTTGTCATACAAGTGTTACTTGTTTATAATCATTCTCTATAATAACTGTTTCTCAAAAGTCAACACACTCTTTCACCACTATCTTCTGAAACAGGACATGATGACTGTGACAGTAAGAAGCTAACTGAACTGTGATGCAGGTTGTCTTACTTTATGGCAAAGAATGTTATTTCATAAATCAGTCATGTAATTTCCCAATTTAAATTCAATGCCACAAGTTAAGACAGGTCTCTTTTTTGGGTACATAAAAAAGTCTCTTTTTTAGCTAGATATTTTATGTTTTTGTTTATTTTGAACTACTGTACTATATATACAAATTAGTATTGACATTGTTATTTCCATATGCCCTTGTTGGAGAACAAGAAATAGAGAGATTGATGCTTTTGAAAGCGAAACTTTAAGCTATTACTAAGTTGCCAGGCATTCATTAAGTGCAAGTGCATGGCGACTAGCTTGGAAATCCACCTCTTACCTTTAAAAAAGTACAAATTCTAAAGAAATCCTTGTCGATTGGAGACTGATGGGCAGGTTAGCACGGTCTGCGCGCCTGCGCCGTCATTCCCTTCCGATTATGATGTGGTATGCTGCAATGCTACTAAGTGGAGACAGGGACTGACGGCGCAGGCGCGCAAACAAGATGTCTGCGATGTAGCCTGGGTTCTGGTCTCCAAAAGGCAAGAATTTCTTTACAATATGAGATTTTTTTAAAGGTAAGAGATGTATTTCCATGCTAGTCGTCATGTGCTTAATGAATGCATGGTGACCTAGTAATAGCTTAAAGTTCTGCTTTAAACTCTGGACATTACTGAGAGTCCCATGGACTGAAAAACTGAGTAACAAATCCATTCTGAACCAAATCAAGCCTGCCTACTCTCTGGAAACCACCATATTGAAATACAAGATGAAATTCTTTGGGCATGTGATGCTGTCTCTCCATTGCCTGGAGAAGTTTTATATGTTGGGTAAAGTAGAAGGTTGTCGGAAAAAGGGTAGACAGTAGTGTTGAGCGAGCGTGCTCGGCCGATGCTCGGATCGGCTCGAGCATCGCTCTGCTCGGCACATGGCGGTACTCGTCGAGTACCGCCATGTGCTCGCCCGCCATGTTCGGGTGGCGGGGATCTGTGCCGGAAGAGGCACAGATCCGAAGACGCTCCGCTGGACCACCAGGGACTGGAGGTACGGGGGCATTGCGGAGATGAAGGGGGCATTGCGGAGATGAAGGGGGACATTGTGGAAGAGGGGCATAGACTCTATGCCCCTCTTCCACAATGTCCCCCTTCATCTCCGCTATGCCCGTCTTCCACAATGTCCCCCTTCATCTCCGCTATGCCCCTCTTCCACAATGTGCCCCTTCATCTCCGCTATGCCCCTCTTCCACAATGTCCCCCTTCATCTCCTCTATGCCATAGAGGAGATGAAGGGGGACATTGTGGAAGAGGGGCATAGCGGAGATGAAGGGGCACATTGTGGAAGAGGGGCATAGCGGAGATGAAGGGGGCATAGCGGAGATGAAGGGGGACATTGCGGAGATGAAGGGGGCATTTGGAGATGAAGGGGGCATAGCGGAAATGAAGGGGGGCATTGACCAGGCACCCTCCCCTCATCAGAGCAGGGGGTGCCTGGTGTAATGCTCGTGTCGCCCCATTATATGCAATGGGGCTCGGGTGCTCGGCCGAGCACTCGAGCCTCAGGGGGTGCTCGGTCAGAGCACCCGAGCACCCGAGCATCGGGGTGCTCGCTCAACACTAGTAGACAGCGTATGAGATGTATTGATGGAATCAAGGAGGCTACAGGACCCATAATGCAAGAGCTGTGCAAGGACATCCAAGACCATGCAAAGTACAATCGGGTTGCCAAATGTCGAAGACGACTTGATGGAATGTGATGATGACTGTCTCCTCAAAGAAGCACCAAATACCACCATGTGTAATGAATACCTTATTTGGCAGCATGAATATTGTATAGCATGATCACTGTCAAACTCCATATTCAAGGAATACATTTAAAAATAATGTGTGTTGCACAAATAGGGCAGAAACATTTCTTTAGTTCCCATAGAAGACTTTAATCACACGTCTACAGTGTTATTGAAAAGGTAGATGTATGTAGCCTTACGGTCCACTTTTTACCAGGTTTCCATTTTCATATACTACAAATGCCAGCTGAATGCCAAATTAAAAGGATAGTAATGTTTCAAAATAAAAGAAGCTCCAATTAATCTTCATAGTATTTGGGCCATGAAGAGTGCTATTTCAATTCTGTCAGAGTTGTAGTTCAAGAGTAATTCAATGATAAAGTATCCCCCTCCTGCCCCTTTTACTGATGTAACACTGCTCACCACAGAACAGAAAGGTGGTGTCTGGATGGCTTGCACAGTAGGACAATCTTCAATTAGCATAAGGGAAAAGCCTGTCAAGGGGGCAGGGTTTTCATTGTTCATTGTTGTAAAAGGGTGGGAGGGGGATACTTTATCATTCAATTACTCTTGTACTACGACTCTGACAGTATTGAAATAACACTCTCCATGGGCCAAATACTATGAAGATTAATTGGAGCTGCTTTTATTTTGAAACATTATTATCCCTTTAATTTGGCATTCAGCTGGCAGTTGTCACCTTCCATTAAAAACTACAAAATATCTATCTCTAAGGATAGACTGTTCTTCAATTCAAAACTTGCATATCACAGCAATGTAATAAACATGTAACTTTATTTACACAGATAGATAGATATGTAAGTTTTATTTTAATTCCATCTACACAATGGGCTCGTTCCAAAGAAACTCCATGCAACATTTTATTTAATTCAGCTGAACTAATTCTATGAAAGGCAAAAATAACATCTGGATCCAGGTCAGATACATTGAGTTCTTACCTACAAGCATCTCCCTGGCTTTCACAGTGCGCCAAACCAAACACATGTCACTTTTTAACATGACAAGACCAGAAGGGATTAGATTACTAAATTAAAGGGCTGGAAAGCTTTCATAAGAGGGCTATTTTGTTAAAGCTTCAATCAAAGTTTTCAGACAGGGAGAGGAAAAACCCACATATGCCTGTCCATGTTGTTTAAAAATAACTGACTGTGTTTACTGAAAAGGCTGGTAAAAATTAAGCTGATTTGAACCAATGGTTTTAAAGGAGAAGTGACACCTACTTAAAATGAATCTCCATTAAATGTGTAAAATAATTGCTATCAGCTACCAAAATCCTTTATTTTACCCACAAAGTATATCTAAAATTGGAAGAAGCTGGCTGATGAAGGAAATAGTCATCTTTATGAAATGCCTACCCTACTGATCTAAAGCCACACCCCCTAGTCAGAATAGCCAATCTGTGATAATGTTACTGGTGACAACTTCCTGTAGTCTAATGCTAGGACGCTTACATGTGCAGTTTGGATACTGACTGCAGAGATTTGCAGCTCAATCTTTTTTTTCTGTCAGTTGTTGCACAAGTTATCTAATACAGTGACAAGTCAGTGACAGCAATTTGGACTTTTCCATGCTTCCTAATTTGGTGGAAAAATGTCTAAAATGCTACATATGTTTTATGTACAAGTAAATGTAAGCTAGTCTGGTTGTTACTTCCCCATTAAGCTGAATTCTTCCAGTACTAAGGAAGTATTTATAGTTGGGTGATTAACCTGTTTTCCTCCAGTTGTTACAAAGCCAATCATCCTCAGCTAGCCAATATCCAGCTAAGGATGAAGGGATATGCAGTCCAAAATCAGCTGGTGGCAGAGCCGAATGTACATCTCAGATGACCAAGATCCCCACCGCTCACGACTCCATCTTAGTCCAGTCCATTGTTGCCTGGTAAAGAAAATACCCTTTAACACAAGGACCTCCTTCTGCTGGAAACATCACCCAGCTTAAGCTGCTTTGGCTTGATAGGAGTTGTTCTGTCCAACAGCCAGTGGTGTAACAACAGGGGCTGCACCTGCGACCAGGCCCATCAATTCAGGGTCCCGGCTGACCCATGTGACACCTCCCCCGCTTGGCTCCTGGAACATTCTGAGAGCTGAAGTCTGTGCCTTCTTCGGCACAGACCTCTAGCAGCTGATCTCCCTCTGGCACTCTAGTAATGCAGAGCGTTGGGAGATGACATCATCTCCCAGTGCTCTGCATTATGAGATGACCGCGCGGGAGCTCCATCTCCATAGAGGTCTGTGTGGAAGGAGGCACAGACCTCTCCTGCCATGTCACTGGACCATCAGGGAGGTAGGAGATGGGCAATGTGGGGGCAATGTGGAGATGGGGGGCAATGTGGGGGCAATGTAGAGATTGGAGACAATGTGGAGGTGGCCAGTGGAGATGGCCAGTGGGGGCCAATGTGGTTGAGGAGGGGTAATGTCGTTGTGGGGGGGTTATGGCAATTCTTTCACCAGGGCCCGGTGGCTTCTAGTTACACCTCTGCCAACAGCCAAAGGTTCAACAATTGCCTGCCCTGCTTTAGCCTATATCATACAAACACAAAAAAGCTTTTAAATTCTTGGCCTCTAGTGAGATCTTGTCATGCTGGCTACTAGGACAGGAGGCAAATGATCTGGGCAGAGCGGGGGTTACAAGGCAGATCAGATGCAGAAACAACAAACAGTAACAGTCACTGAGAGCTTAGAAGCAAAGACTGAAAAGTACAACTCAGTTGTAGATAAAAGCTGGATGATTAGAGGCCACAAGATGGTGGAAAAAACTAACTCTCAAGGCTGCTGCTTCTGAGAGCTGCTTGAGAGCAAAGCTAGAGAGTGGTGGTGACTGTAAGAAGCACATACAGGTGAATTACGGCACTAGGAACTCACAGTCAACTCCTCAGAATCCAAATCAGAAAACAGAATTAGGTCTGGAACGAAGCAGAGGTCAGGACTGGTGGCAAACAAGTGAGGTCCATATTCAAATCCAAGTTCATACAAAGGATATGGGAATCTCAACTCTGGAACACTAATCAGTAAGACACTGTACATGTGCACTGAAGTGTCTGTGAGGCTGCTTGCTATAGGCCTCAGTGTGCTTGTCCTGGAAACATACTGCAAAACAGGCAAAAGCAGAGCTGGGATGAATGGAGAGAGTGTGCCAGGTAATCAGGTAAAGCTGCAGATAAGAACAGAGCACCACTCTCTGTACTGGACTCTTACAGGTCTCCATTGCATTGCTTCACAATACATTAGAGCAGGGATCAAAATTTCCACTCGCTTCTCGCATTTGGGGAGGAGAAATGGAGCGAGGGCGAGTGGAAATTGAAGCCCTGTACGAAGCAAATTTACCATGTCACGTTGATAAAAATGGCGACCTGAGAATCTTGCACGGCATGAAAGAGCGAGAGTCTCCAGTCACGCTGTGAAACGTTGCAGTGGATACCCAGATCTGAGAATGAATATTACAGCAGAACTGCGGGGCCGCGGGTTGCCCGTGCCTGCTCCGTTTTCAGCTTGACCATCAGCTCTCCCCATGATTTCAAATCTCTGGCAGCTTTCAACCGAGCAGAAGTTTGTGTAAACTCCACTTCTTGCAGACATCTCGTCTGTCTACATAGCTTTCCTTTTAATCTGCAAGTCGTAAAATTCCTCTTCCCCCACACAGACCGGGCCGCCTTTTACCTCTTTCCTGACAGAGTTATATACGGAGATCGGAGCGGTCTTATTGCCTCTCTTTAGAAAAGAGAAGAAAAAACAGGAGGCGCTCCTAGTGTAAAATCTTATGGGAACCAATAACACCAACCACCACCGTAAGAAATCTACTCACAAAGATAATGGCTGAATAAAACACTTATGTGTAATTCAGCAGCAATACTTTGGGGATTTGTTGTCTGCTCCCCTTAAACAGTAAATGATGGCAGCTCCACTCCAAACAACTCCCGAACCGGAGTAGCAATATATGCAGGACAATGAAGAAAAAGAAGAGAGAGAAGAGCACCAGTAGTGCGTTATCCCAGTATAGCAGTTGTTAATATATGATATACAAAGATCCACTCACATTTACAATAGGTTGACCCAAAGACATATGTCAGTGATCAACATAACACACTTGCAGGGTACTTTACCCGTCCCTGCTTGGGTTTCACGATCTCCAATCCAACTGGTGGCCAGTAACTTTTCAGACCTGGTTAGTAGCTCAGGACTTGAAATTTTGAGCCCTGCATTAGAGCCCTCTCAAACATTCAGTGGGTTAAACGAGCCATAAACTTTTTTAATGAAAACCTATGTATAAAGATAGATTTTGACAGCAGATAAGAACCAACTGGTCCATCTAGTATTCCCCTTTTTCTATGTAATTAGACTGATGTCTTATGTCTCATTCAGTCCTATGTCTACCTTTGTTTATTATGTCCTTCTTGAGATACGGTCTCCAGAAGAGGCCTTACCAGTGATTCATAAAGTGACATACATTGTCTGGCCTTATCTAGTTTAAATGACTGCTAATGTGGTTCCAGACATAGTACTTTTGCTTCCGTATTAGAGGGAAGTAAATGTCTATCTTAATTAATCCCTTATCGCACCAATGACTGCCATGACCAATAATTCTAAATCAACTTTTTTTATACTATCATTTTTTTTACGGAAAACACCATATACAAAATATTCTACCCTCTCCCTGCCTGTATACAATTAAAATGAACTAAAATATGCAGATGATGCCACTTGACCTAGCTGACAAAATCTTCCCGTACTGTTCTAATCTCATTCGTGTCTAAATTATTGGTCCCAAGATAGACAATAACATCTGTCTCACTTTTATGTCTTATTGCTTTAACAGTCTTTACAATGGACCTTATAGCCCTAAAAGTTAGCTCCAGGAAAGCATCTAACTTCACTATTTCCATCATCCTTTCTCTGATCAACACCTCATACAAAAGAGTCTCACACGAGAAGGTTGTTCCTCCTGGCTTTTTAGGGTCAACGACAACAACCTGCTGACCTGTAACAGATATCTCACCAACAGTAGACAATGATCATCAGTACAACAATTCTCATCTGCAAGTGCAGAAAAAGAATTGTGCATGCCTATGATACACAAGACTCACTCTACCCAAGCTAATAATTGTCCTGACTTCCTCTTAGGTGGCCTCTGAGGCAGTTGTGTGTGAACAAATGGTAAACTGCACATGGGCAATCTTTCAGTCTCATCCTTCACTTTAACAATCTTATCTTGCAAGGTAGAAAAGTTCCTCCATGTAATGGGCCGTAGGCTGTTATTTGGAATCCTCTGAGGAGTAAGGAACTTTTAGCGATAAGACTGAAGGCACTGGTTGAAGTCCCAGTTCTAGGTGGCTGGACAGCCACAAAATACGGCTGGGTATTCAGAATTCCCCATCACCCATGTTTGAAATTAGGCAGTCTTCTGATTGGCCGCCTACTGTACTGTACAGAGTAGGCGGCTTCCTGATTGGTTGCCTACTCTCCCATGTTAAAAGTTGTTTAGAAGTGGGTTGAGAAGGTAGGCAACCTTCTGATTGGTTGGTTGTTTCTTGTCACTCCAATTCCTATTGGCTAGGAATTGGAGCAGCAAGACTGAATTATGTAAAGAAGCTTTCACTGTGTACAGTTCCTTTGTCTTCTGTTTATCCCCTATTGTGCCCATTGTATTATGTTGCCACCTCACAAATGTCCCTTTGTATAGTCTGTGTACGCTCCCATTTCATAGTACTGAGTTTCTGTATAAAATGTCCCCTGTTCCACCACAAAGTCAGCAATCAGTTTGGAACAGAACTGTGTCCTCTGTTTTATTTCTTAATGGTTTAAAGGATCCACTTTGACCCCCATTCAGACAAGCTATGTTCCAGTGTTCCAGCCAGCTATTCAGATTCACCGGACCAGCTACCCATTTGTAGCCGCTTCAAGGAGAGAGGACCCTGGAACGTAGGCCCAAGAAAACCCGGTGTCTTGGATTCTCGTTACACTCCATACTTCCAAAATGTTTCATGGAAAATAGTTATCAAATATCCACTACACCAAACCAGTCATTATAAAAAATAATATACACCAAAAGACTATCACTGTCTTTCAAACTAGAATGATAATATAACAAATAGATAAAAGAGACAGGAATGTCAAACAGCAAGATGTGAAAAAATAATAGCACAAATCAGAAAAGTAATACAATAATAATAATAATTAAAACTAAAAAAAACGTAAGCAATTCACACTGAAACAAAATATACATTTGACCAAATTGATGGTTCACAACTCACTTAAGTTTCAAGCTTCATATTTTATTTCAAAACAGAGCTCATGCTACTGAGCCCTTTGTGGTATATGATGTGTTAAACAAGGGAGCACCTACTGATGACAGTTGTTTTATTCAAAAGTTATAACCGTTCAAACTGCAGTCACTGACTCAATTCTCCCATAGAATGCAATAGAATAACTCTTGGAGCACCAAGAAGAAGATGCACTAAGGGGAGATGCTATGGTGGTGTGTATCTGGCAATTTCTTAGAAATTGAGACATACATCTCCATATGCACTAAAATGAGGGATGTAAGGAGAGGGGAGAATGAACTCATTAGCATGCAAGGTTGCTAAATGCTGGCAATGTGAAGGGATGTCCTCCCTTACACCTCGTCCCTTACACCTCGCCAGCAGTCTGACAACCCTGAAGTCTGACAGCATCCTCTCTGTAACCCACTTGTCCAGTGGGTGGGAGTGAATGGGTTCAACTGATACTTTAGACCATCAAACAGCATCACTTACTTAAACCTTTCAGTGCCATAGGGATGTGGATTGTACACCACTGTGGCACAGAAAGGGTTCCAATGTGAGAGAATGGCAGGAAAGCTATATATCACAGCTTGTCTTCCCTTTTTTACAGACTTAAAGGGATAGTAATACTTCATTTTAACTTTATTTTATTTTGTAGGCATTAAAAAAACATGAAGAATGATATAAGTCTTATCTCTCAAACCTTTATGGTTTAAGAGATATTCACAAGCAAAGTGTCCCCCTCCCGCCCCTTTTACTGATGTAACACTTCTCAGCCAGGGCAGAAGGGAGGTGCCCAGGTAGACTGCAGAGAGGGACAATCTTCAATTAAGATTAGGGAAAAACCTGAAAAGCTTGTCAAGGGGGGCAGGGATTTCATTGTTTTCATAGGAAGAAGAGTGTCCCCTTCTGTTATCTGTCCAGTCTATGGACTGCATTCCACATCTGAGAAGAGATGGCTTACACTAGGTAAAAGGGGCGGGAGGGGGAAACTTTGCTTGTGAATATCTCATAAACTATAAAGGTTTGAGAGATAAGACTTATATCATTCGTCATGTTTTTTTAATGCCTACAAAATAAAATAAAGTTAAAACGAAGTATTACTATCCCTTTAACCAGCTGAGCCGGTGTCCTTTAATCAGCTTATTCAGGTAAGCACAGGACTCGCAAGACACTCTGCAATGCAGTGCAGCTGGTTCATTCGGTACTGAAGGGCAGATCAGCTGTCATATATAGTTTATCTTTGATTTTCTCACTTTGGAACCCTTTCAGTGTCACAGGAGTGTGCAATCCACATCCCTACTGCAGTAAAAGGGTTAAGGGAGTGATGATGTTTGTGGTGCCAAAATCTAAGCAGATTCTCTCATGGGCAAGAAGGGGTGCAGAGAGGATGCACTCAGATTTCAGGGTTGTCAGACTGCTGGAAATGTGAAAAGGTTAAGGAAGGCAGTTGCTGTCTCTGCTCTCCAGAGCAGAAACAGCAAACCGTCCTCTGACTCCACAGAGATCTACGGGTTGATCCCAACTTTGCCAAGCTCAGGTATGAAATGTTGGGACTGTGAGCTCTGACAGCAGAGGCAGCTATCGGAGTTTAGTGCATGTGACAAATAGCGGCATTAACATGTAAACACACCTACATGAATACGATAATGGCTCATTAACCTGCATTTCCATATGCAAATGAGCCATTGTTGAACCCGTTAGTGCAAAATCATAAACCTGTGGAAGGATTAGTGGTAGATTCAGATGGATGTGATCGTGAAATTCTGTTGGTATGCCATTGACACAAATTCACCCACCACATCGCCATCCTGACTCCTTATCACCACTTAGTGCATCTCCCCTCAGGTGAATTTTAAGTTACATTTACGGCAACTAGCTAGCACTTTTCTTGTGAATAAAAATGGTTTAAACTATAGTAACATTGGAAGGACTAATTTCCTGCTGGGTAGTCATACAGGCCGGGTCAAACACTGAGAGACAGCAGGGTTAGTTGTATAGGCCGGGTCAAACACAGAGAGACAGCTGGGTAGTCCTACAAGTCAGGTCGAACACTGAGAGACAGGTGGGTAGTAGTAGTACAGGATGGGTCAAACACAGACACAGAGAAGAAGCGAGCTAGTCATACAAGCTGGGTCAAACACAGAAAAGTAATCCAAACAGCCAGAACTAGACTGGCAGGAACATAAGACTAGGCACAGAAATGGCAAATAGTGTGCCAACAGAAGTGAAAGGGAGGCTTATAAACTCACGGAGGGATGAGTGACAGGAGAGAAAAGGAAAGTGAGGCCAAACACACAGGTACACCACTGACGATAGAAGAAAAGTAAACTCCTAGAAACTTTCACTAATTACAAGATTTCAAGAGAAAACTGGGATTCTGTTCTTTTTTGTTTGCATACCAGCAACCAACACACACACACACACACCACAGAGAACACTGCTGTAATCTGATTGGTGCCTCCTACCAACAACTTAATATACATCTCAGCAATGCACCAATCAGAATACAGCAGAGTTCCCTGAGTGTCTGTGGTAAGTGGAAATTGCAAAGTAGGAAATAAACATTATGAAACATTGGAAAGTGATACATTTAGGTGTTTTATTTTAGTTAGAAACCTCTTGAAATTAAGGTGAATTTGTTTTTTGACATAAATGTACATTAATCTCTTGAACACTAGAAAGGTCTCCAAATCTTTGCAAAAGCAGTGTGCTTGGGGACCTTACTTGTATCCAAGGGATTAAGTCATGTTATTCCCAGCTATCTGGTCTAGTGGATATCATTCTATTTAGGGCTGAAAATCCTATGGGTTCTGGCTGATTCAATTTCTTTACCTTCGCTCATGCTGAGGAGTTAGGAAAGTGCACAGTGAAACATTAGATAAGGTATGAAATATAAGGATGTCATCTATCTGTCCCTGTGGTCTGGTTTAGAGATACAGCTAAAGATAGAGAGATGGTTTTATCATCTGAAGTTTTTTTTATGGATTAGCATTCAGGGATAATTGTACTGGAGATACCAAAGGTACCATCGGCCCTGTGAGAGAGGATTACCTAGAGAAAACCAAAGATATCCACCAGTGCTGAACCTGTACATACTCTGTGTTGGACAATGGAACTGAACTGTTCTAAAACAGTTCTCAGGTATCATCTGCAGAAAGAGAGACTGAACCAAGATCCATTCATTACACTAGGATCAAAACAAATGCATGTTGTAACAAAGGAACCAAACTACAGAAATGCACCACCTCCTACAACCAGTAAAACAATGAAAACTAGTTAAAGAGCCAATTACATGGGCCACTGTGCCACTACCAGCCGGTCGCGGGGCAGTCATGTGCAGTAGAGACTGCCCGCACTGCGGCTGGATGCTCCGCCATGGCACGGGCAGTCTCTACTGTGCATGACTGCGGCGTTACACACGTTTTAGCAAATTATTATATGGGATGGTGCATGAAATATAGAGTAAGGCAGACTGATCTGAAGCTTTTCAAATGTCCTTGTGCCGGGAATGAAAGTTCTCCACCAGGGATGTGCACAGACATTTTGGGGCAGGGGCTCAAATGAAAAAAGGACACTTCTCTCACCAGCCCTGTCACATCCCTGTCACGTCCAACGGCAGCATCTCCGCGGCATGCAAGGAGTAAGCGGGGAGGATCCGACACGCAAGAGGAGAAGACCCCGCGGCACGTAAAAAGGACCCGGGCTGGCCGGCATGTTAAAGGGACCTTACACTTAAAAAGGACCTGGACGTAAGAGGAGATGAGAGGAGTAGTTGTCATGGTTTTGTTCTTCTGGTACCACCTACAATATGTCATCTCACACCAATGAGGTGCCATTTTGTTTGGAAGAACAGCAGCTCATGAATATAGTAGGACACTCCTAAGTTTTGAGAGATTTCAGTACCATTGAAAGGGTGGAAATGTAAAAGAAATGCATATTATTTCCTTTAGCACCATCTTTTGGAAACATTTGTGCACCCAACACTGGAGCTAGAAAGGAAATTGACCCTTCATTTGATGCAGTGGGGTTCTTTTAGATAATGTATATTCTTAGAGAGCTATTTTGAGGTTATGCATTAAATATGCATTCAAATTTTGTTATTGCGTTTTTTCTCCAAGAAAATCCTGTTATGTAGTGTTACCAATTTGGGGTTCCAGGGGTATAACATTCATGTCCATATACACAGATTGGGTATCATTTTACTTCAGGGATATGTGGCATTCATATTTCATACATTTTGTTGTTTTCCACTAACCTTGCTTTTGGTGTTATACAGTAAATTGTGACTTTAGTGTACATTTCTAAAACTTTTTTGAAAACATTTATTTTTAACAAAAATCCTCTGCTTCATAATTTCCTGTAGGAAGAAACGTCAGTCATTTTCTGATTTGTACTTTAGTCTACTTTCATGAAATACATGCTTTTATATAGTTATTGAGCTATTTTGCAGGGGTGACTAAGGTCGCCTTAGACTTGGTGTAAAAAAAAATGGTAAATGGTCACTGTACGTGGCATGACGTGGCTGAAAATCAGAACTGGTTTTACCTTGCAACCAATACAATGTGCTTTTAAGTTCATAAAGTTGAAAATGTCCTTTTCCGCTCCTGTTATCAGGGGTGTTTACAGGCTATGCATCTAGGCAAAACTATACGTATTCCTTTTCATTGTACTCGGTGATTCAAGGTTTTTAAAAAAATTGCAACAAGCATAAATGTTTTTGATATAACAAATCATATCAGCAAAACAAGCAGTGGCGTAACTATAGGGGTCGCAGGGGTCTCACCTGCGACCGGGCCTGACTTCCCCCCTGTGACCCCCTCGCCTGACGCCCACAATTAAGTAATGCAGAGCGCTGGGGCTCAGCATTACGAGAGTGCCAGTCAGCCAGAGGGAGATCAGTATTCCCTCCAGCAGATCGGTGCTCTCGTAATGCAGAGCAGTGGGAGATGACATCATCTTCCAGCTCTTTGCATTACTGAAATGGACCACATGGGAGAAGAAGTCTGTGCAGAAAGAGGCACAGACCTGTCCTCTGCCACTGGACCATCAGGGAGGTAGGAGATTTAGGGGCATTGTGGAAGGGGCAATGTGGAGATGAAGGCAATGTGAAAGGGGCAATGTGGAGATGGGGGCATTGTGGAAGGGGCGATGTGGAGATTGAGGGGAATTGTGGAAGGGGCAATGTGGAGACCGAGGGGCAATGTGGAGATGGGGGGCAATGTGTAGGTGGCCAGTGTAGTCGGGGGGCCAATGGCAATTCTTGCACCAGGGCCCCATGGCTTCTAGTTACGTCTCTGAAAACAAGTAATGTTATACATTTTGTTCATTATCACATCACAACTTGTCCCATGGTGCAAAATGTACTTCATGCGAATCACCATGAAAAAAGCTGAATTGGTTCTGAAAAAATATA
This sequence comes from Rhinophrynus dorsalis, assembly GCA_037306005.1. Taxonomy (NCBI): domain Eukaryota; kingdom Metazoa; phylum Chordata; class Amphibia; order Anura; family Rhinophrynidae; genus Rhinophrynus; species Rhinophrynus dorsalis. The sequence goes on along the minus strand of CM074722.1, from coordinate 35,065,234 downwards.
TATTTATCCAAATATAAGTAGAAAGTTATGATACGGAAATCTTACCTAAACAGCTGAATCGCAATAATGATGAAAATGTGTTGGCTTCCAGGGTACAAATAATTCCCCAAGGTTCTGCCACACATAGGGTTAATGAGACTTTTGGATTCCTCTCTGGCACTGAAAGAGTTAACTCCTTTAACAATGCATTTCAAAATAATATACCGGAGAGCTCACAAGCATTCATGGGTTATAATCCCCATTTATATCTGTGGTGATTTCTGTTTGTCCCCAATGGTGCAAATGTTTGCTAGATAATTATTACACTTTTCTAACCAAGCCCCAAAATGTCTGTACAAAGTATATTTATTTTCTCCATTTTCTGACAAAATGGCAGCTATACCATAAATTTATACGAGCAATGTTATGCAAATTAAGAAATCCATCTAAAAAAATGTGATGCAAAAACTGACTTAAAGGGATAGTAATACTTAATTATTACCAATCCCAATATTAAAGTCCTGTTAAAAATAAATGTATTGCCCCCAGTGTCATCTCTCAAACCTTTATAGTTTGAGAGATGATCGCTTCTAAAGTTGCCCTCTCCCTCCCCCTTCCCCATAGTCAGCGTTCTAGCTGACTGCAGGGAAGCCAGTCATACGACTTTCAGGCGGCTCTCCAGCACAGCCACGATCGCATTAATAAAAAAGAAATCTTTCACTGAAATGGTCTTCTACGTGTGCTTAGTTTGCAAGTACACGTAGAAGACCGTTTTCGTGAAATATTTATTTTTTATTAACAAGATCGCAGCTCTGCTGCAGAGCCGCCTGATGATCTATGACTGGATTTCCCTTCAATCAGCTACAACTCTGACTTCGGGGAAGGGGGAGGGAGAGGGCAACTTTAGGAGCGATCATCCCTCAAACCATAAAGGTTTGAGAGATGACACTGAGGGCAATACATTTATTTTAAATAGGACTTGACTATAGAAATTAGTAATACTTAAGTATTACTATCCCTTTAAAGGGACAGTAATGTTTCAAAATAAAAGCAGCTCCAATTAATCTTCATAGTATTTGGGCCGTGGAGAGTTTTATTTCAGTAATGTCAGAGTTCTACTTTAAGAGTAATTGAATGATAAAGTATCCCCCTCCCGCCCCTTTTACCTAGTGAAAGCCACCTCCCCTCAGATGTGGAATCTGGTCCACAGACCAGACAGATCACAGCAAGGGACAATCTTCTTACTGTGAACATAAGGAAAACCCTGCCCCGCTTGACAGGTTTTACAGGTTTCTCTTATGATCACTGAAGATTGTCCTTCTCTGTGATCCATCTGGACAGTCTTGCTGCTCTGAGGCGAGCAGTGTTACATCAGTAAAAGGGGAGGGAGATACTTTATCATTCAATTACTCTTGAACTACCACTCTTACAGTGCTGAAATAACACTCTCCATGGCCCAAATACTATGAAGATTAATTGGAGCTGCTTTTATTTAGAAACATTATTATCCCTTTAAATTTTTATCAGAGTTTTCATCAGAGTTTTTTAACTTCAGGCCCTTGGATTCTGACGCATTTCATGGCCACAAGACAATTCTTCAGGGAAAAATCTAAAGTTTAGATGATTTATCTTGCACACCATTATTTTTGTTTAACAGTGGCTCCCACTGTACACAGTGATCCATTGGGATAACTAGGAACTGGAAGGTGCTGGGGAAAGCATTTTTGTGGGTCTCCCCTAACTCAACTTTATTCCACCGTGTCATTGCAATGCGCTGGAGACCTGTCTTGCATTCAAGGGGTTAAAGCCCAATTTAAATATATTGGAACTTCTTGTTTTTCCCCCATGGTGCATTTGGTTACTCCAGAATTGTTCTTTGTTTATTTTGCACATATGGCCCTAGGTATTAAGGTAATACTTTGTTTTATCTTTATTTTATTTTGTAGGCATTAAAAAAACATGAAGAACGATATAAGTCTTATCTCTCAAACCTTTATGGTTTGAGAGATATTCACAAGCAAAGTTTCCCCTCTCGCCCCTTTTACCTAGTGTAAGCCACCTCTTCTCAAATGTGGAATCCAGTCCATAGACCAGACAGATAACAGCAGGGGACAATCTTCTTCCTATGAGAACAATGAAAGCCCTGCCCCCCTTGAAAAGTTTTTCAGGTTTTTCCCTTATCTTAATTGAAGATTGTCCCTCTCTGCAGTCTACCTGGGCACCTCCCTTCTGATCTGGCTGAGCAGTGTTACATCAGTAAAAGGGGTGGGAGGGGGATACTTTGTCATTGAATTACTCTTGAACTACAACTCTGACAGAATTGAAATAACAATCTCCAAAGTCCAAATACTATGATGATTAATTAGAGCTGCTTTTATTATGAAACATTACTATCCCTTTAACCCCTTAAGGACCGGACGTTATGGGACATTTCCGTCCCATAACGTCCGCATAGGGGCACTTTAACGAGCCGGTACACGTGACCTGTCACGTGTATCGGCGCGTCACTATGGGGCTTGAAACAGATCGCTCCGATCTTGGAGCGGTCTATTTCATGCCCCATTTTTACTTACAGCGCTCCCGGTAGAGCGCTGTAAGTAAAAAGTACGTGACGTACCAGGACCGTCAAGGGTCTTTCAAGCAAGTTTACCCTTGACGGTCCTGGTACGTCAAGGGTCCCTAAGGGGTTAAAGTGATAATCAACCTCATTTTTGGCTTTAGATATTCGGCAAGTGCATCACATGTATAGTCAAATTACTTTTTTTTTATCTTCAGCTTATTTTTATAGTTTTTATGTCCCTGACAGGGAGCTATCTAAATTTGTTTCTAGGGAGATTGTGAGTCAGCAATATATAAAAAAGATACACTGTAAAGAAGAGAGTGAAAGAACATGGAAAAGCATCAGTTGCGGCACGCAGATCAATCAGTGCTGAAGGGAGACTGCAGCATTGTAGAAATAGCTTTGCTTTCACAGAGCCCAGCTGAAAGATCCCTGGAAGCAGAGATCTAGGGAGCTTAACCATTTGAGTGCCAGAGAGGTTTACCTCTCTGGCACATAAAAGGTTAAAGTGGAACTACCATCCTATATATGTTGCCCTCCAATAATTAGGTGTATGGTGACATGCTTCTTAATAGTGTTATTATCTGCTACAAGTACTACGATCTGAAGTAATCATGTTTCTTCAGGCTTGCACTCAGCCATCTTGTTTTAGAGACGTCTGAGCATCTGCGCTGTCCGTCCCGGTCTCCTCTAGGAGGCATTGCACGGAGCTGAAAGGCACCGGAAGGGACTAATGGCGCAGGTGCACAGGTGGCTCTACAGCAAGAAGCCTGGCCGTCAGTCTCTGAAGAAACAGGATTACTTCAGATCATGGTACTTGCGGCAGATAATAACAGATATTAACCCTTAGAGTGCCAGAGGGGTGCGCAACGTATTGCTTTGCAATGCGTTGCGTACCCCTCTGGCACTCAAAGGGTTAAGAAGCTAGTCGCCATATGCATAATGATTGGTGGGCGACTTTATATTAGGTGGTAGTTCCGCTTTAAAGTCACGGACAAAAACATTAAAATATATATATATTTATATATATATATATATATATATATATATATATATATATATATATATAGTGAAAAAAATATATATAGGCAATTTGTCTTTTCATACTATGCATCTGAGGAGGAAAAAAGGAGGTTGACTGGCACTTTAATAAAGCTGGAGGAAAATTGCACCCAAATGTATCACAGAAAAACTCCTATTGAAATACACTGCATACCTCCCAAGTGTCCCTGTTTAGGAGGGACAGTCCCTTTTTTAGACCCAAATCCCTCTGTCCCTCTTTCCCACCTTGATGCCCCTCTTTTTAGGAAATTTGACTGCGTGGTGTGTTTATAAATGTATCACATTGCTCTACAGCAATAAAACTCACATTAATGTTTGTTTAAACTTAAGTATCTGTGTTTATAAATTAGTGTAAATAAAAATAAAAATAAAATACTTTGGTCTTGTTATAAGTCATTTATTAGGTTACACTAGGAGGTGTCAATAGCGCGTGACATAGCCTAAAAATGATCGGTATTGCCCCACCCACCAGTCACGCCCCCAGCAACACCCCCTAAAACACAAGTGTCCCTCTTTGTCAATTTGAAATGTTTGGAGGTATGGATTGTAATTGTTTTTTGATACAAAGGTGCAATAGTTTTACATCTCGTGTACTGAACTTTTACTTTGATACTCCAATATCTAAAATGGTATCTCTGTTCAGTAGTAACAATGAGATTGATATACTACAGAAGAGAGATGCAATTCTAGGGTGCAACTAGAAATGTCAATATTTCCATTGGGGCTCTTGGGCTGTATTCAGTTAGCCCAGTTATTTTCCTTTCACTCAATTTTCTTTCTGGGAGAAATTTATCAACATCTCAGACAAAACTGAGCATTGTCAGTGATGTTTATTTCATTTTTTTTTATTGTGATATGACAAATTATGTCACATCACAAAAAATTCCCCTGATTTGTTTTTCTTTTAACTGGAATAAAATTCAGTGGAAACCAAATTAACATTGTCTCCAAAGTTATTGAACCCTTTGAGTGCCAGCAAATGGAGGTCTTCTGTATGCTTGAGAAAATCCCCCATAATCACTGCTGCTTCCCTATGGCCTGTACAGGCATCAGGGAAGCATCAACCCCTTGATTACCAGAGCATCATGCAATGAAAAGCATTTTGCGGTGATCCAGTATTAAAGAATAAAATAAATGTGGGGATCCTCTGACACATGCATCTGGATTAAAAAAAAAAATCCTTAAAATAAAAAATAGGAAGTCTCGCTGGACATACTTGGAGAGAGAAGCCCCCAAATTGAAAGGGGATTAAGATCCTCCTGCTACTCCTTGTACCGGAGGTTAATGGATGCCGGGTTGTCCTACTCCGTGGTGCCGCTCACCCCTCTGTCGACCTTGGCCAGTCAGCGTGGTGCGTACCGGTGAACAGGGAAATGAAGTGCAAGTCGACTCTGCCAGAGGGCTCAAGTCAAATGCGGGATCATCGAAGACAAGCAGATTCGAGTCGACTCTCCTCGAGTCAACACAGAGTAAAGGAGTAGATCTGGGTTGCCAAAACCCGTCGAATCCAGCACTTCCAGCGTAGTCGACTAAGCCAGTGGTCGAAGCCTCCGCTCCTGTTTCTGGTGCCTGCTGCAAAACATAGTGGATTCAGTTCCCAGTGTCCCCCCTTGAGATGGGAGTCAGGGAGGACTCTTTAGACCACCCAGATAACAAGACACACGCTTCAGAGTTCTAATCAGTAACACACTGTATTGAACCACCGCATGCTCTTTTACACACACACTCACGAACAATAAAACAATAGAACAGTAAACATTTAGTGATTGATTCAGTGATTGAATTCGTTTAGATGGCCCCAAATCTGTCCAATGGGAGTTGGATCGACAACAGCCCACCGCAACCCGACTGGTCCATTAGTACAACCAATGGGTGTCAAGTTCATGGGCTTCTACACAGTGCTATCCCTCGAGTGACCATTCCTGACGTCACTCGAGTCACCAGCCAATCCCATGCCTGCCTACCGTGTCCATTCGACGAAGTGAGAGTCGTACAACTCAGGGTCGACTAAAAGCGAGCACACCCAAAGCCTGCAACTTAGCATCAAAAATACCGTCCACTTTCGACTGTCAGTCGGCAGTGTAAATCCCCAGGTATACAATAACCCCCTCCACAGGATGCTCGGTGGCCAAGTGAGTTAGTTGGTCGACTGAAAGTCGATGAAATGTACCTTCGACAGGGTGCCCGGTGGCCAAGTCAGTCCTTAACCAGGGAAGTTACAACAGTCGCTTATCCGTATTGGCCTATGGACCATTACACTCCTCACAACATGGCTAGCTCAAGGGAGATGCCATTATTGGCTGAGTTGGAAGCTTTCAAGATCACGTAGGTGTCTACATGAGACGTCATAGAATGAGAGCTCTGTAGAGCTCAGTACATAGACAGTACAATAAAAAATGATCATTCATTCATCATAGCAGGGAAAAAGAAACATCATATTTGATGGCAGATAAGAACCATTTTAGTCTGGCTCTTTTTCCTACTGTTAAAAAGTCAAACCTTATTTGGTCCTTGGTCTTGTCGTATGTTCGGGATAGCCTTATGCCTATTCCATGCATGCTTACATTCCCTCACTGTATTAACTTCTACCACTTCTGTTGGTAGGCTATTCCACTTATCTACTACCCTCTCAGTGAAGTAAAAGTAGTTTTAGACTATGGCCTCTTGTCCTAACATTTAGATTTTCATCATGGAACCAATTTAATAATAAACTGCAGTCAGTAATAAGATTACTAAGTAGGGTTAATTCGTAATATAAGAACATTATTGATACAGATGAATGAAGACTATCCCTGAGTATCTAGAAGTGACCAGAGATGGACACAAAATGCAAAAAGAGAAGAAGAGAGATAAAAGGGATAGAAGGTAAATGAAGGATGGGAATTGGAGACTCCAAATGTGGGTGAGACCAGAGGTGTAACTAGAAGCCACCGGGCCCTGGTGCAAGAATTGCCATGGGCCCCCCCAACCAATTTGGCCCCCCTCAACCACATTGGCCACCACCACATTGCCCCTTCCACATTGCCCCTCATTCTCCACATTGCCTCTTCATCTCCACATTGCCCCTTTCACAACACCCCTCATTCTCCACATTGCCCCTTCAACAATGCCCCCATCACAATGCCCCTTACACAATGCCCCCATCACAATGCCCCTCATTCTCCACAATGCCCCTCAATCTCCACATTGCCCCTTTCACAATATCCCTCATTCTCCACATTGCCCCTTCAACAATATCCCCATCACAATGCCCCTTCCACATTGCCCCTCATTCTCCACATTGCCCCTTCAACAATGCCCCCATCACAATGCCCCTCATTCTCCACAATGCCCCTTCCACATTGCCCCCCATCTCCACATTGCCCCTCAATCTCCACATTGCCCTTTTCACAATGTCCCTCATTCTCCACAATGCCCCTCATTCTCCACATTGCTCCTTCAACAATGCCCTCATCACAATGCCCCTTCCACGTTGCCACTCAGTCTCCACAATGCCCCTCATTATCCACAATGCCCCTTCCACAATGTCCCCTACTGACTCCTCCCCTCCTACCTCGAGTCCCTGGTGGTCTAGCAGTGTGTGACTTCGGCACAGACCTCTGACTGGTCTGGAACTCCCGCGCGGTTGTTAGTAATGCAGAGCGCTGGGAGATTATGTCATCACCCAGCGCTCTGCATGACTAGAGCGCCGGCCGCCGGGAGATCAGCTGTGCTGCCTTGTATTATAGGTTGCAGCGGGTCACAGGGGACGGCCAGGCTCCTGAGAGTGATGGGCCCGGTCGCAGGTGCAACCCCTATTGTTACGCCACTGGGTGAGACCAGGATAGCCATCAGCTATCAATAACAGGGGTATCTGGAGAGGAAAAGTGGGAAAGGCACAATTATTAGTGTTGAGCGAGCATGCTCGGCCGATGCTCGGATCGGCTCGAGCATCGCTCTGCTCGGCACATGGCGGTACTCGTACGAGTACCGCCATGTGCTCGCCCGCCATGTTCGGGTGGCAGGGATCTGTGCCGGAGGAGGCACAGATCTTGCAGACGCTCCGGTGGACCACCAGGGACTGGAGGTAGGGGGCATTGCGGAGATGAAGGGGGACATTGTGGAGATGAAGGGGGACATTGTGGAAGGGGGGCATTGCGGAGATGAAGGGGGCATTGCGGAGATGAAGGGGGACATTGCGGAGATGAAGGGGGACATTGCGGAGATGAAGGGGGACATTGTGGAAGGGGGGCATTGCGGAGATGAAGGGGGCATTGCGGAGATGAAGGGGGCATTGCGGAGATGAAGGGGGACATTGCGGAGATGAAGGGGGACATTGTGGAAGGGGGACATTGTGGAAGAGGGGCATTGTGGAGATGAAGGGGGGCATTGACCAGGCACCCTCCCCTCATCAGAGCAGGGGGTGCCTGGTGTAATGCTCGAGTCCTCCCATTTAATGCAATGGGGTTCGGGTGCTCGGCCGAGCACTCGAGCCTCAGGGGGTGCTCGGTCAGAGCACCCGAACACCCGAGCATCGGGGTGCTCGCTCAACACTAACAATTATCTTCAGCCTCGTATATATCACAGAACCTGTCCATTTCCTGGAATTCAACCCATTTTAACCAAGTGTGGATGAAGTAGCAATGATGTTGAATTGAGAAAGTCACCTCTTTCACATTCATTGTTAGAACGATGTTGTCAACAAGGAACCCTTTTCATCCTGTGGTCACAACAGCTAGAACAGAGATAGACAACCACTCTTCCCAAGAGCTACCAACAGTGCATGTTCTTGAGATCTCTCGGCTTGAGCACAGGTGAATCAATCAGTGGCTCAGTCACTTTAAGGAGATTGTAAGGATTCATAATAAAAGCAGCTCTAATTAATCTTCATAGTATTTGGGCCATGGAGAGTGTTATTTCAATACTGTAAGAGTTGTAGTTCAAGAGTAATTCAATGACAAAGTATCCCCCTCTTGCCCCTTTTACTGATGTAACACTGCTCAGCCAGAGCAGAAGGGAGGTGTCCAGGTACATTGCAGAGAGGGACAATCTTCAATTAAGATAAGGGAAAAACCTGAAAAGCCTGTCAAGGGGGACAGGACTTTCAATGTTCTCACAGTAAGAATATTGACTCTTGATGTGAGATGTCTGGTCTATGGACTGGATTCCACATCTGAGGAGTGGCGGCTTACACTAGGTAAAAGGGGTGGGAGGGGTATACTTTATCATTCAATTACTCTTGAACTACAATACTCACAGTAATGAAATAACACTCTCTATGGCTCATATACTATGAATTTTAATTGGAGCTGCTGTTTTTGTGAAACATTACTATCCCTTTAATGAATCCCCCTGTACTGAATCAGACATGCACTGTTGGTAGCTCTTGAGGACCAGGTTGGCTTCTCATTGTAACATAGTAAATTAGGTTGAATAAAGACACAAGTCCATGAAGTTCAACCTTTGCCTCATAATCCAGGAAAATGAAAACTATATAAACTTTCCTGGAGCTAAAGGCTGTCATTGGTGAGCAACGCATTCATCTAACTGTTTTTCCCACCATTATTAATTTCCTTAAAGGGATAGTAATACTTTGATTTAACTTTATTTTATTTTGTAGGCATTAAAAAAACATGAAGAACGATATAAGTCTTATCTCTCAAACCTTTATGGTTTGAGAGATATTCATAAACAAAGTTCCCCTCCCGTCCCTTTTACCTAGTGTAAGCCATCTCTTCTCAGATGTGGAATGCAGTCCATAGACCAGACAGATAACAGCAGGGGACAATCTTCTTCCTATGAAAACAATGAAAGCCCTGCCCCCCTTGACAAGCTTTTCAGGTTTTTCCCTTATCTTAATTGAAGATTGTCCCTCTCTGCAGTCTACCTGGGCACCTCCCTTCTGATCTGGCTGAGCAGTGTTACATCAGTAAAAGGGGCGGGAGGGGGATACTTTGTCATTGAATTACTATTGAACTACAACTCTGACAGAATTGAAATAACACTCTCTAAAGTCCAAATACTACGATGATTAATTAGAGCTGCTTTTATTATGAAACATTACTATCCCTTTAAGGAAGACAACCACAAAACTTAAAGGGACAGTAATGTTCCATAAAAGATTCTTCTGCTTTTGTACGTTAAAAAAAATAAACTATGTGCCACAAATCCTATCTCTCAAACCGCTATTGTTTGACAGATATTCGCACTGAAAGTTCCCCCCTCCCGCCCCTTCTCCTGACAGCAGGAGATTCAAGTTAGCCGACTCGAGGAGGCTCTTCATCAGAGCCGAAATTAAATTATTTAAAAATAATTACTTCATTGGAACGGTCTACAAAGTGTTCTTGCAAACCAGGCGCACTTTGTAGACCTTTTCAAATAAGTAATTATTTTGAAATAATGTGATTTCGGCTCTGCTGCTATATGCTGACGTCAGGAGAAGGGGAGGGAGGGGGGAACTTTCAGTGCAAATATCTCTCAAACCGCTAGGATTTTGTGGCACATAGTCTATGTTTTTAACATCTACAAAAGTGGAAGATTTTTCATGGGACATTAGTGTCCCTTTAAATGGATTTGATACTCATAACTAGTGATGAGCGAGCGTGCTCGGCCGATGCTCGGATCGGCTCGAGCATCGCTCTGCTCGGCACATGGCGGTACTCGTCGAGTACCGCCATGTGCTCTCCCGCCATGTTCGGGTGGCGGGGATCTGTGCCGGAAGAGGCACAGATCACAAGACGCTCCGCTGGACCACCAGGGACTGGAGGTACGAGGGCATTGCGGAGATGAAGGGGGCATTGCGGAGATGAAGGGGGACATTGTGGAAGAGGGGCATAGACTCTATGCCCCTCTTCCACAATGTCCCCCTTCATCTCCGCTATGCCCGTCTTCCACAATGTGCCCCTTCATCTCCGCTATGCCCCTCTTCCACAATGTGCCCCTTCATCTCCGCTATGCCCCTCTTCCACAATGTCCCCCTTCATCTCCTCTATGGCATAGAGGAGATGAAGGGGGACATTGTGGAAGAGGGGCATAGCGGAGATGAAGGGGCACATTGTGGAAGAGGGGCATAGCGGAGATGAAGGGGCACATTGTGGAAGACGGGCATAGCGGAGCTGAAGGGGGACATTGCGGAGCTGAAGGGGGCATTCGGAGATGAAGGGGGCATAGCGGAGATGAAGGGGGCATTGACCAGGCACCCTCCCCTCATCAGAGCAGGGGGTGCCTGGTGTCGCCCCATTCATTCCAATGGGGCTCGGGTGCTCGGCCGAGCACTCGAGCCTCAGGGGGTGCTCGGTCAGAGCACCCGAGCACCCAAGCATCGGGGTGCTCGCTCAACACTACTCATAACATATTTTTTGTATCTTCATTTTGGCAGGAGCCTCAAAGTTTCTTACAGGAACACCAAATCCACAAAATCCTATCTCACAAACCGCTATGGTTTGAGAGAAATTCGCACTGAAAGTTCCCCCCTCCCTCCCCTTCTCCTGATGTTAGCGTATAGCTGACAACAGGAGATCCTGGTCCGGGGACCACCTGGTGGCTCTGCAGCAGAGCCGAAATTGTGTTATTTCAAAAGAATTACTTAATTGGAAAGGTCTGGTTTGCAAGCACACTTTATAGATCTTTCCAATTAAGTAGTTCTTTTTAACTAAAGTGATTTCGGCTCTGCTGAAGAGCCTCCTCAAGTCCACCAACTTAAATTACAGATGTCATCAAAAGAAGAGAAGGGAAGGGGTAACTATCAGTGCAAATATCTCTCAAACCATAGCGGTTTGAGAGATAGAATTTTGTGGCACATTGTCTATTTTTTTTACATCTAGAAAAGTAGAAGATTTTTAATGGGACATTAGTATCCCTTTAAATGGATTCGATACTTATAACATATTTTTTGTATCTTCATTTTCCCAGGAGCCTCAAAATTTCTTACAGGAACATTGAAATTAGTTGATATAATTTTAAATCTCATCTACCATTAGTAGTAAAATAAATAAATAAATTCCTCCAGTTCCCTAAAATATAATCTAACCTTGCATTTCCCATGGACATGTAGTCTGTTCTATTCAGACGCCATTTGATTAATTTTGTTTGTCATCTGTTACACGAGAAACAAGAGCAAAGGTTGTTCGTTTATTGAGATTAGTATGTACTGCATTTCTATCCATAAAAAGCTGCTAGCTTATTTCAGCCCATTTACAGACAATACAGGACGATCACTTCAGATCTACCTATCTAAATGGGAGTCGGGGATCTCTGGTAAAGGTAGGAATGAGTGTTCAAAAAGTGCATATGTAGGTCTAGATTTTAGGCCTCAGAAAAGATAATTTTTACAAGTGTTAGACAGGCTGGGTGAGCCAAGAGCTTGCTGTCAAATTCTATTTTCTAATGGGACACAGAATTGCTTTACACAGTTAAGAGCTATATGAGGAAGAAAATGGAATCATTCAGGGACAAACCAACTGCACTACAGTGAACAAAGCCAAATGCGCAAATTCAATGTTCCCCTTTTGTGCAGTTAAATCAAGGGGATTTTCCACTATAATGCAGTTAAATGAATGGGATTTTCTCCCTATATTGCAGTTAAATAAAGGATATTTTCTCCATACTGCTGTTAAATGAAATAGATTTTCACCTATAGTGCAGATAAATTGAGGTTTTCTCCTTTAGTGCAGTTAACCCTTTGAGTTGCGTACCCCTCTGGCACTCAAAGGGTTAAGTCAAGGAGATTTTCCCCTATAGAGCAGCTAGATAAAAGGGATTTTCCCCATAATGCAGTTAAATGAAGGGCATTTTCCCCTGTAGTGCAGTTAAATGAAGGGAATTTTCCCCTCTACTGCAGTTAAATGAAGGGCATTTTCCCCTGTAGGGCAGTTAAATGAAGGGAATTTTCCCCTCTACTGCAGTTAAATGAAGGGCATTTTCCCCTGTAGGGCAGTTAAATGAAGGGATTTCCCCCCTATAGTGTGGTTAAATCCAGGGGATTTTTAACCTATGGTGCATTTAAATGAAGGATATTTCCCCCTCTAGAGTAGTTAAATGAATGGGATTTTACCCTCTAGGACAGTTAAATGAAGGGATTTTTCCCCTCTACTGCAGTTAAATGAAGGGCATTTTCCCCTCTAAGATAGTTAAATGAAGGGGATTTTCCACTCTAGTGCAGTTAAATGAAGGCATTTTCCCCTTATAGTGTGGTTAAATCCAGGGGATTTTTCACCTATGGTGCATGTAAATGAAGGATATTTTCCCCTCTAGAGTAATTAAATGAAGGGGATTTCCCCCTCTAGGACAGTTAAATAAAGGGATTTTTCCCTCTAGTGCAGTTAAATGAAGGGCATTTTCCCCTCTAAGACAGTTAAATGAAGGGGATTTTCCCCTCTAGGACAGTTAAATGAAGGGGATTTTCCCCTCTAGGACAGTTAAGTGAAGGGGATTGTCCCCTCGAGTGCAGTTAAATGAAGGGATTTTCCCCCTATAGTGTGGTTAAATCCAGGGGATTTTCACCTATGGTGCATTTAAATGAAGGACATTTTCCCCTCTAGTGCAGTTAAATGAAGGAGATTTTCCCCTCTAGTGCAGTTAAATGAAGGAGATTTTCCCCTCTAGGACAGTTAAATGAAGGAGATTTTCCCCGTAGTTCAGTTAAGTGAAAGGGCTTTTCCCCTTATAGTGCAGTTAAAGTGATAGTAATACTTAAAATTCAATATATTTAGTTCTGTAGATATTTAAAAAATAAATTAATTGCACACTTTCTGATCTCCCAAACCTTTATAGTTTGGGAGATATCAATCTGCAAATTTCTCCTTCCCTCCCCTTGTGCTGACGTCAGCTTTCAAAATTACAGACAGAGATCTCAGTCCATAGACTGTCCTGCGGCTCTTCAGCAGAGCCGTGATCACAGTAGTTACAAAGAAATACTTCATTTGAACGGTCTACAACGTGTACTTGCAAACCAGGCACATGTTGTAGACTGTTCAAATGAAGTATTTCTTTGTAACTACCATGATCGCGGCTCTGCTGAAGAGCCGCAGGACAGTCTCTGGACTGTGATCTCCGCCTGTAACTTTGAAAGCTGACGTCAGCACAAAGGGAGGGAAGGGGGGAACATTGCATACTGATATCTCCCAAACCATAAAGGTCTGGGAGATCAGAAATGGCGCAATTAATTTATTTTTTTAAATATCTACAGAATTAAATCTATTGAATTTTAAGTATTACTATCACTTTAAATCAAGGGGATTTTTCACCTATAGTGCAGATAAATGAAGGAGATTATCCCTGTAGTGCAGTTAAATGAAGATATTTTCCCCTGTAATGCATTTAAATGAATGAGATTATCCCCTTTAGTGTGGTTAAATGGAAGGGATTTTTCAGCTGTAGTGCAGTTAAATTAAGGGGATTTTTCCCTTAGTGCAGTTAAATGAAGGAGATTTCCCTCAATAGTGCTGTTAAATTAAAGGGATTTTCCCCTCTATTGCAGTTAAATGAAGGGGATTTTGCCATTTAGTGCAATTAAATGTAGGGGATTTTCTCCTCTAGTGTTGTTAAATGAAGGGGATTTTCCCATTTAGTGCAGTTAAATGAAGGGGGTTTTCACCTCTAGTGCAGTTAAATGAAGGAGATTTCCAATTTAGTGCAGTTAAATGAAGGGACTTTTCCCCACCAGTGCAGTTATATGAAGGAGATTTTCCCCTATTCTTCAGTTATAGCGAGGGATTTCCCCTCTAGTGCAGTTAAATGAAGGGATTTTTTCCTCTAGTTATTTTATATTACAGGGATTTTCCCCTCTAGTTCAGTTAAATGAAGGGGATTTTCCTCTCTAGTTCAGTAAAATGAAGGGGATTTTCCCCTCTAGTTCAGTTAAATGAAGGGGATTTTCCTCTCTAGTTCAGTTAAATGAAGGGGATTTTCCCCTCTAGTGCAGTTAAATGAAGGGGATTTTCCTCTCTAGTTCAGTTAAATGAAGGGGATTTTCCTCTCTAGTTCAGTAAAATGAAGGGGATTTTTCCCTTAGTGCAGTTAAATGAAGGGGTTTTCCCCCAATAGTGCTGGTAAATTAAAGGGATTTTCCCCTCTATTGCAGTTAAATGAAGGGGATTTTCCCATTTAGAGCAGTTAAATGTAGGGGATTTTCTCCTCTAGTGTTGTTAAATGAAGGGGATTTTCCCATTTAGTGCAGTTAAATGAAGGGGGTTTTCACCTCTAGTGCAATTTATATGAAGGAGATTTTCCCCTATTCTGCAGTTTTAGCGAGGTATTTCCCCTCTAGTGCAGTTAAATTAAGGGATTTTTTCCTCTAGTTCAGTTATATTACAGGGATTTTCCCCTCTAGTTCAGTTAAATGAAGGGGATTTCCCCTTTAGTGCAGTTAAATGAAGGTGATTTTCTCCTCTAGTGCAGTTAAATTATAGGGATTTTCCGCTGTAGTTCAGTTATATTACACGGATTTTCCCCTCTAGTTCAGTCTAGTTCAGTTAAATGAAGGGTATTTTCCCCTCTAGTTCAGTAAAATGAAGGTGATTTTCCCCTTTAGTGCAGTTAAATTAAGGGGTTTTCCCATTTAGTGGAGTTAAATGAAGGGAATTTTCCCCTCTAGTGCAGTTAGATTATAGGGATTTTTCGCTCTAGTTCAGTTAAATTTAGGAGATTTTCCCCTTTAGTACAGTTAAATGAAGGGGTTTTCTCCTATAGTGCAGATTAATCTAGAGGATTTTTCCCATATACAGCAGCTGGTTTGCCTCAGAATTATTAAGCTTTTCTTTAGAAAATATGGCCTTTAAAAATGTCTTGTGTGCTCTCATGTAATGCTTGATGCATTGTAATGAATACATTCGCCGTCCTCAGTGTGGGCTGAGGTCAGCTAACCAGGGAAATACCAGCAATTCACTAGTCCTAGTAGGATCCTTCACCCCGTACAGGCCAAGGCTGGTGAATGAGTCTAAGGGCAGCGGCAGTGACCGGCATTTCTCCGTCCTCTTTTGAGCCATTGTTCTGTGGCAGAGAGTGTAAGTCTGCAAGATGAAAAGCACTTTAGAAAAGTCAGAGAGCCTATGTGGTTCCTCTTGTCCAACTCTACACTTTTAAGTCCCAGGCTGTTTGTGTTTTATTTTCTCTTGGTACAATGTATGCACATGAACAGAAGAACGCTCATAATTAGCCAACTCTGCAGTTATTGAATGAGATTCCAAGAGGGACCCTGAAAGATGCTCTTTGAATGTAATGTGCGGTTCTTAAAAAAAGTCTGATTTTGTGACGTCAAGAAGCCAGTGCTGCAATGCTCTTCTGCTCCTTTTGAGGCCTGGATGAAAAGCCATTGGATGACTGGGATGATGGAAATTGTAGTCCACAACAGCTGGTGGCCCTATGGTTGCTGACTCCTGTGTTTGATAGTTCTTTGTGCTACTTTACAAGGATTTGTTTCCCTTTAAAGGGATCGTAATACTTCATTTTATCTTTATTTTATTTTGTAGGCATTAAAAAACATGAAGAACGATATAAGTCTTATCTCTCAAACCTTTATGGTTTGAGAGATATTCACAAGCAAAGTTTCCCCTCCCGCCCCTTTTACCTAGTGTAAGCCATCTCTTCTCAGATGTGGAATGCAGTCTATAGACCAGACAGATAACAGAAGGGGACAATCTGCTTCCTATGAGAACAATGAAAGCCCTGCCCCCCTTGACAAGTTTTTCAGGTTTTTCCCTTATCTTAATTGAAGATTGTCCCTCTCTGCAGTCTACCTGGGCACCTCCCTTCTGCTCTGGCTGAACAGTGTTACATCAGTAAAAGGGGCAGGAGGGGATACTTTGTCATTGAATTACTCTTGAACTACAACTCTGACAGAATGGAAATAACACTCTCCAAAGTCCAAATACTATGATGATTAATTAGAGCTGCTTTTATTATGAAACATTACTATCCCTTTAAGCAGAGAATTCAGCTGCCTAGAGCATGGACCTGCATAGTCAATAAGATAATGGAGTGCAAACCAACTGCAACACAGGGAAATTTTTCAATTCTTGTTGATTTAAAAGGGGCTTTTATCCCCTTGAATTGTAGGGAGATATCCAACGCATTACAGAGCAATACTTTGGAGACCTATAGTATGTAGCATTCAAGGTGGTTAAAACCCCCATTTAAGTGTGTATAACCCTAGATCACTTGTCAATGTTAGTGTTCCTTTAAAGGAATAGTAACGTTTCACAAAAACAGCAGCTCCAATTAATCTTCATAGTATTTGGACCATGAGGAGTGTTATTTCACTACTGTCATAGTTGCAGTTCAAGAGTATTTGAATTATAAAGTATCCCCCTCCTGCCCCTTTTACTGATGTAAAACAGAGCAGCAAGACTGTCAGGATGGATGGACAGGGACAATCTTCAGTGAGCGTAAGGAAAAACCCCAAAAACCTGTCAGGGGGGGGGGCAGGGTTTTCCTTATGATCACAGTAAGAAGATTGTCCCTTTCTGTGATCTGTCCGGTCAAGAGATCAGATTCCACATCTGAGGGGAGATGGCTTACACTAGGTAAAAGGGGCGGGAGGGGGATACTTTATCATTCAATTACTATTGAACTACAACTCTGACAGTATTGAAATAACACTCTCCATGGCCCAAATACTATGAAGATTAATCGGTGCTGCTTTTATTGTAAAACATTACTGTCCCTTTAAGAGATGTTTTGTGTTTATATTCATGTTTCTAGCGTAGTGTATTTTCTGTGCAAGGCAACAATGGCTGGAGATAGGGGTGTGTTCATGTAAAGCATGGAAATATGACCATAGACAGTACTAGAGATGCCTTGCCTATTATCTCCTGAGATGTGCGTATGGCCAGACCCCTTTACTCACAATGGAGGACTTGTGGGATTCTCACTCATTCCTTATAATTCTTTATTTATTAACGCATGAGAGGTCCTGCCTCTGGGCTGGATCCCATTGCAGTTGGTAACTTTATCTCTGATTATATATCTACACATTTCCTTGCAGATGTCAGTAGGAATCAGTGAGATAAAACTAGTAATGACATTGATCTCAGGTAACATCATCTAAACCATGGTTGTATGACATTTAGAAACATTTTTGCTATGTAGCTATTAAATCCCAGGTCCATCACCAAACCAAGCTTAACTTGCAATGTTTTGGGCATTTCTCGAGGGTCCAAAGGATTAAAATCAGTAGTGAGGTTAACAAATTGTTGTGAGCATTAACTAACAAAAGGATTAAAATACTCTACGTTGTGTGCAGATAGAATAAGACAAGCAAATCTGTAGCAAGCCCATTTTACTATGTGCAGGGCTGGATGTACATCACAGGCTTCCCTAGGCAAGCCACTCTAGGTGTCCTTAGTCACACACATGGTCACGCCCCCAGTTCTCACATGACTCTACCCCTGGTCCCATTGACTGTTTCCTGGCACAGAATATATCTTAGGCCTATAACAAGCAAGGCCAAACGCTTTAAAGCCCTGGTTGCTAGAAGGATGGCCGACTCATTGCTGTGAAATGTGTTGGATGTCTATCTAGCATCTAAGGGGTTAAATAATAGCCTGTAAAGGGGTATAAAACTAGTGCCGGGACATTAAGATTGCTCTGGTCACGCTCACAATTCAGGTTGAGGGTGTGGCCAGCACAGTCTAGGCAGCAGACCTCAACATATGGAGCTCTAGCCTACTCAGCCTAATGGGAAATCTGGCCTTGCTCAGCATGGAAAGCAACATTTGGTGTCAGGAAGGAATTTTTTTACCCACTTAGAGCTTAACCCCTTAACGTCCGGCGGTCCTGGGACATTTCCGTCCCATAAGGACCGCATTGAACCACGTGGACGCGTCGGTACACGTGACCTGTCACGTGTATCGGCGCGTCACTATGGGGCCTGATAGAGATTGCTCCGATCTTGGAGCGGTCAATTTCAGGCCCTATTTTTATTTACAGCGCTCCCGGTAGAGCGCTGTAAGTAAAAAGTACGTGACGTACTATGACCGTCATCGGTCCTTGAGTATTTCAAGGACCGTGATGGTCATAGTACGGCACATGTCGTTAAGGGGTTAATTCGAAATAGCTTTAATGTTTGTTTTATTTACTTCCTCTGGATCAACAGATGTGATTAGGCATGGGCTGGACTTGATGGATGCATATCTTTTTTCAGCCTCATCAACTATGTTACTAGTACTATGGTACTATGAGAACTCTCTAGCCTTCAAGGGGTTAAAAGCCTCATTAAAATCAATGGGAATTTTCATTTGTCCCTAGTGGAGCAGTTGGTTTGCCAATAATTGCTCCAATATTACTTTGTGTATAAGGCCCAACATACATCCATCAGTAAAGCTGCAATGCCCAGAGCAGGCCTAGCCTTCCTATAGCCTTGGGCTGCTGATTCCATCCAGAAGCCAAGTGGGAAAGTTACAGCCATCTAAAATTAACTGATGTCACATAAACAGGAACATAAGGATGAGCTGTGTGGGTCACGTGGGTACAAGGACACTGCTGCACTACAAAAATATAACTCCCAGCAGATGTGACATTGTACATTGTCTGTCTAGACAGAGGTGAGCCCTGGGCTCCATTCAGGCAAGGGGGAAAAGTCCCATGTAGGTTTTGATTTACCTATGGAGCAATTGGTTTGTTGCATAATTGATCCACAAACAGACCAATTCTGGTTCAAACACACTGCACGATAGGGAACAACTAAAAATTATAATTCAGTTAAGGTTTTACCCCCTGAATACGTTTCCCAATAGATAGCTAGCTAGATAGATATAGACAGTGATGGCAGCGTGGATTAATTTCTCCTACATTTGTTAGATAGATAGATAGATAGATAGATAGATAGATAGATAGATAGATAGATAAATATGAGATACAATAGATAGGTATGAGATAGATAGATAGATAGATAGATAGATAGATAGATAGATAGATAGATATATAGATAGATAGATAGATAGATAGATAGATAGATAGATAGAGAGATAGAGAGATAGGAGATAGATAGATAGATAGATAGATAGATAGATAGATAGATATGAGATAGATAGATAGATAGATAGATAGATAGATAGATAGATAGATGCGATACTATAGATATATAGATAGACTAGCAATGTGGGACGGAGTTGCCCATCATGTTATGACCGTTGGGCGCACGTGTGTGAAATGTAGACAAACTGATGAACACAGACATATGCAACACACAGGCAGACACATACACATACACACAGCGAGCTGCAAAAACATGCAAAAGATATGCACACACACAGACACACCGGAGATGCACACATGGACACACATATGTAACAGAGATGTACACACACACACACACACACGCAACATATATGCACAGAAACACATGCACGCATGTGTTTCGTGCTGTGTGAGTGGGGCATGTGTGCGTAATACCTGGGAACTTTTACTTGTGGAGTCCTTGGAGAGGACTTCTGTGGTGCTGGTGTGGAGAGAGAGCAATGGGGCAATGTGGGTTAAAAGTGGACGGGGCTTAATCGCGAGTAGGCGGCGGGGCTTAAGAGAAATGTGGGAAAGTGTTAGTAATAGGCTGGGGAAGGAGGAGAAGTGGGAGGGAAATGCAAGTTTATAGTGTGAGGGGTTTGAACACACTCCCTTAGGGGTAAAACTTGATACACAACCCTGTGGCAGTCAGTGGGTTAAGTATGTACCTGATGGCTGCCTGTCCTCTGTGTTTATGGCAAATGATGACAGTCAAGAAATAATTCAGCAATGAGGGCCTACCTTAACCCTTTGAGTGCCATTTTGTTCCCCTGGTGCTGCAGCACCCTTCAGTGGCTATACTACAGGTCCTGCTGAGGCCACTGGGATTCAGGGTGAGTGACTGTGTGTGTGTTTAAGCCATATTTCTTTCTGGCTTTGTGTGTGTGTGTGTGTGTGTGTGGTGCTGTGCATGTGAGTGGGGCATGTGTGTGTGTGTGTGTGTGTGTGTGTGTGGTGCTGTGTGTGTGTTTGGTGCTGTGTGAGTTGGGCATGTGTGTGTGTGTGTGGTGCTGTGTATGTGAGTAGGGCATGTGTGTGTGTGTGGTGCTGTGTATGTGAGTGGGGCATGTGCATACCTGGGAACTTCCAATTGAGGTCCACCCAGAGGGGAGTCCTCTGGTGCAGGAGGGGGTGACAATAATGACGCAAATTACGTCAAAAAATGGGCGGGGCTTGATGCGACTTTAGGGGGCAGGGCTTAAAGGTGTCACACAGAAGGCTGGGGAAGGAGGAACACCAGGAGAAACAGCAGATGTGGGCAGAGTTTCAATAGAAACTTCCCATATCTGGAGGAATCAGCTTCTGCCCCGGAGACCCGGTAAAGCTCTGTCAAAACCGGAGTCTCCGTGGCAAATCCGGAGAGTTCCCAGGTATGGGCATGTGTGAGTGGGGTATGTGTGAGTCTGTGCGTTTGGTGCTGCGTGAGTGGGGCATGTGTGTTTGTCTGTGGTGTAGGAGCAAGTGGCATACATTTTGTTTTTTTCTGACTTTGATAGTGGTGGGTGGGCTGCATAGTGGGGGCGGGCCAACTCCTTGCATGATTTTCACACCAATAGCAGTGGGAGCAGTAACTCCTCCTTTCTGCCTCCCCTGGGTGTGTTTTGGCAGGCACAAAGTCTTCTTTTATATATATATATACTAGTTGAACAGCCCGTTACATGGGCCACAGTGCCACTGCCACCCGGTCGCTGGGCAGTCACGCGCAGCAGAGACTGCCAGCACCACGGCTGATACAGAGCTGGACTCTCCTTCGGAGCGCCCAGCTCTGTATCAGCCGCGGCACGGGCAGTCTCTACTGCACATGACTGCAGCACACGCAGCAGTGTCTACTGCGCATGTTGCGGCGTTACTCACGTTTTAGTGAATTATTTTATAGGAGATATAGATAGACTAATGAATAGGTGGATAAGCATTATTTTGCTCTCTATCTGTTGGGGACTACAACTCCCATCACTTCCAACCCACCAGAGTTAGTGTCCATAGAATAACAGGAAATGGAGTGTGCCACATCCCGTAAGATTGTGATCACAGCGCAGCTGCATGCCGCGCTGTAATTACTGAACACTTCTGTGGAAAAAAAATGTGCCCTGGTCCTCCAGAGCACCCCACCCCTGTGCTGCGCGTTCTTTAACCCTTTGAGTGCAATGTGTTGCGTACCCCCTCTGGCACTCAAAGGGTTAAAGCAAATTTAAAGAAACTGCCTTTATGTTTTGTTAGCAATCTGTTTGTAATGGATATAGTTTTGAGAAATATGTTGATGGCACGGGCTGGCATTGTATGCTAATTTGTTTCTGTGCTGGCCAATAGTTCCACATACTGTGTTATGAATAAATCCAGACAGAGCGCAAACACTGGAGTGTGTTTAATCACACAGTGAGTGATAACTGGCCTTAAAGGGATAGTAATACCTAAAATGTAAAAAAAAATATGTTGTAGGGTTTATCCCCCTGAGTAAAACAAGAGTACTCCCACTGCTGAAAGATGTTTCATTCAAAAGTTATTAATTTTCAAAGTTGAATTTTTTAGGTGCAATATCACAGTGGCCTGAAATTGTACAGTGGCGCTGTTGCTACACCATCCTATGGAGATTTATGGTCCTGAGACCAGAGCTGTCCATAGGATCGTGTAGCAACAGCGCCACTGTACAATTTCAGGCCACTGTGATATTGCACCTAAAAAATTCAACTTTGAAAATTAATAACTTTTGAATGAAACACCTTTCAGCAGTGGGAGTACTCTTGTTTTACTCAGGGGGATAAACCCTACAACATTTTTTTTTTACATTTTAGGTATTACTATCCCTTTAAACTGAATTGATTAGCCTACTGCAAAGGGAATTATCACAAAGTGCCTTCAATATATAAAGGTCCATTTCTGATAAACTAGTTTTACTGCAAAATGGAAAGAACAACATACAGGAATATTTCATTATCTATGTAAAAAAATTATCTTGTCTTAAAGGGGAACTATCACCCCAAATAAAGTCTCCCCCCAACGATTACTCAACAAGGGATAAGCTTAAAGGGATAGTAACACTTCGTTTTAACTTTATTTTATTTTGTAGGCATTAAAAAAACATGAAGAATGATATAAGTCTTATCGCTCAAACCTTTATGGTTTATGAGATATTCACAAGCAAAGTTCCCCTCCCCGCCCCTTTTACCTAGTGTAAACAATCTCTTCTCAGATGTGAGTCTGGTTGTATGACAGGACAGATAACAGAAGGGGACAATTTTCTTTGTATGAAAACAATGAAAGCCCTTCCCCCCTTGATAAGTTTTTCAGCTTTTTCCATTATCTTAATTGAAGATTGTCCCTCTCTGCAGTCTACCTGGGCATCTCCCTTCTGATTTGGTTGAACAGGGGGGGGATACTTTGTTTGTGAATATCTCTTAAACCATAAAGGTTTCAGAGATAAGACTTATATCATTCTTCATGTTTTTTTAATGCCTACAAAATAAAATAAAGTTAAAATGAAGTATTACTATCCCTTTAAAGTGTTAGTAATGTCTCTTTATAAAAGACATTCATATTGCAGCTGTTAGAAAAAGAAACTAAATGACCCCAGTCCCATCTCTCAAACCTTTATGGTTTGAGAGATAGCGGACTAGATTCTATTGCAGGTGCTAATTTTCTCTCTGCTTTTATCTTCAGGTTTCCCCATAGACTTCAATAGAAAAATGTTTGATAAAACAGGAGGTAACATTTATAGGGATAGTAATGTTTCATAATAAAAGCAGCTCTAATTAATCATCATAGTATTTGGACTTTGGAGAGTGTTATATCAATTCTGTCAGATTTGTAGTTCAAGAGTAATTCAATGACAAAGTATCCCCCTCCTGCCCCTTTTACTGATGTAACACTGCTCAGCCAGATCAGAAGGGAGGTGCCCAGGTAGACTGCAGAGAGGGACAATCTTCAATTAAGATAAGGGAAAAACCTGAAAAACTTGTCAAGAGGGGCAGGGCTTTCATTGTTCTCATAGGAAGAAGATTGCCCCCTGCTGTTATCTGTCTGGTCTATGGACTGCATTCCACATCTGAGAAGAGATGGCTTACACTAGGTAAAAGGGGCGGGAGGGGAAACTTTGCTTGTGAATATCTCTCAAACCATAAAGGTTTGAGAGATAAGACTTATATCGTTCTTCATGTTTTTTTAATGCCTACAAAATAAAATAAAGATAAAACAAAGTATTACTATCCCTTTAAGGTACAATGAAGGAGACCAGGAAGAGAGGCGCAGACATGCAGATGTCTCTGAGCCAAGGTGTCTATGCGCAAGCCTGGCCGCCAGTCTCAGAAGAAGTAGTTATGCTCGATAATAGTGCTGTTTCTAATCTTATCGTTATATGAATAACTAGTTAAAGAGACCGTTACACGGGCCACAGTGCCACTGCAAGCCAGTCGCGGGGCAGTCATGCACAGTAGAATGCCTGCGCCGTCTCTACTGCACATGTCTGCGGCATTACACACGTTTTAGCTTATTATTATATAGGATTATTGGGGGGGGACTTCAATTAGAGTGATAGTTCCGCTTAAAAGCCATGTATAAATCTGTGAGAATTTCCCCCTATGGCTCAGTTCATTTGCTCCAGTTTGCTTTTAAGGGAACAGTAACCCTTTCATTTAATTTGAATATAACCCTTTAATATATATATATATATATATATATATATATATATATATATATATACACTTTTATGTCCTTGATAATGAGCTACCTGGATCTGTTTTCAAAGAGCTGTCTGTTATGGAACATGAAAGTAGATCTAGTGATATAATGTAAAAAAAAGATACAATGTAATAAGGAAAGCACACAGTGCAGTGCTGCAGTGTAACCTTAGGGGGTTATACACTAAGGTGTGATAAAGAGGTGATAAAATGTAGATGACTTCTCCAGTGATATAACTTCTCCAGTTCCTGTGTTATTCAATGGAGCCAATACACTACAATTTCTCCAGCTTTGGAGATCTTAGTGCATAGGCTCCTTAGAATAACATAAGAACTGGAGAAGTAATATCATTGGAGAAGACAGCTCCACTTTATCACCTCTTTATCACTTCTTAGCACATACCTCCCCATTTTATCACATTCAGAAAACGCAGAGACCCTGATAGATCACTATCAAGGGACATAAAAGTGTGAAGGGAATAATAATAAAAAAATAATAATTAAATGTATAACCAATTCCACTGCACATATTTTGAACTAGCAGAATATGTAAAGTTAAAATAAAGGGTTGCTAATACTTTAAAAATAAAGATCAAGGAATGCAATTTATTTACTGGCTGCAATACACTCTCCTATCAGCAGATGGAGCTGTGTGCTTGCAGATGAAGGCAATACACAATTAAGTGATTCATATCACCATCAGAGCTTGTAGGCAAAGATGAATAGATAATCAACCCCAACTTAACAATGCTTAGAAAAAGAAAGACAATTGTGCCTTTCCTCAGTTATTAATCATATTTTATTGCTTAACATTTTCACAGAAGTAATGCCCCAGTGGAACCTCACTCTTTATGGATATTAAAAGGGCAAAACGAAAAAAAAAA
The DNA here is from genome assembly GCA_037306005.1 of Rhinophrynus dorsalis. Classification (NCBI taxonomy): domain Eukaryota; kingdom Metazoa; phylum Chordata; class Amphibia; order Anura; family Rhinophrynidae; genus Rhinophrynus; species Rhinophrynus dorsalis. The sequence goes on along the minus strand of CM074722.1, from coordinate 35,040,104 downwards.
ACCCAGTGTACATAGATTCTAAATATTTCAGGTTATGTGACTTTGTGTTTGACCTTAGCAGAAGATGGACTAATCCGGCAATATAATAGACTTTCATAGAGATATGGAAAATGGCTTCCTTTTTATCTGTGTTACCATGGAAACCATCAGACAGAGGCCTAGCTGAGATACATTGGAGGTTATTAAATGTGTGCTTGCGTGTATTGGAAAAATACAGTTTTTTTTGTCATTGTGAGTCACTCAGAATCCTTAATACGTAATGTTTGGAATATTAAAAAAAGCGACATGTTCAGTCCTCTTTATAGGGAACTGAAAATTCATCTGTACGTTATAGGACAACATGTTTAACAGTCACAAGCCTTGTGTGTAACTCTTTAAAGGGATAGGAATACTTCAAAATAAAAGCAGCATCAATTAATCTTCATAATATTTGGGCCATGGAGAGTGTTATTTCAATACTGTCAGAGTTGTAGTTCAAGAGCAATTGAATTATAAAGTATCCCCCTCCCCCCCCTTTTTCCTAGTGAAAGCCAACTCCCCTCAGATGTGGAATTTGGTCCTGGGACTGGACAGTACACAGCAAGGGACAATCTTCTTACTGTGATCATAAGGAAAACCCTGCCCCCCCCCTCCTTGACAGGTTTTTCAGGTTTTTCCTTATGATTACTGAAGACTGTCCCTCTCTGCGATCCTTACAGACAGTCTTGCTGCTCAGAGGTGAGCAGTGTTACATCAGTAAAAAGGGCAGGAGGGGGATACTATGAAGATTAATTGGAGCTGCTTTTATTTTGAAACATTACTATACCTTTAAATATCAGGAGGGGTGTGCAATGCATTACAAAACAATGAATGCATTCCCCCTGTTGTCCATAAAGGGTTGAAAGGTTGCTTCAGTTTAACCCCTTTGAGTTCCAGAGGGGTGTCCATCTGACGCTCAAAGGGTTAAATTAACTCTTTAAGAATAAGAATGCTGTGCAAATGCCTTGCTTCACAATGTGTTGGTTATGCTTCTATCACTCAAAGCCTTAATACGTGTTTTCAGCACTGGCATGCTAGAACAGTGTCTAACACATTGCAGAGCAATGCAGCGGGGAGCTCTCTAGCATGAAAGGAGTTAAACAGTTTGTATATCCAAACAATGGTGACATATTTAATATATTACAGTATATAGTTAAAGAAAACAAACATATTACAAAATTCCAGTGAGATTTATTTTCTTATATAAATTATTTGAATGTATGTGTGTATATATATATATATATATATATATATATATATATATATACTGTACAGCGCTGCTGAAAAAGTTGACGTTATATATAAAGAATAATTATAATTTATATATATATATATAGAGAAAGAGAGAGGGTAGATGGTGGGCACTCCATGGAAATCAAAAAAATGCTAAACTGCCTAGGTGCAACTTCAAAGTAATGCTACTTTAAATATATCAAAGATATTGGGACCAAGATCTTAAAGAAAAGGTGCAGACTAGGTCTTAGTTAAACAAATGTGATTTTATTAAGTCAACATTTCGGCCCCATCCTCGGTCTTTCTCAAGACCTTGGACCTTGAGGAAGGCCCAGGATGGGGCCAAAACGTTGACTTAATAAAATCACATTGATAAAGATCCATGTGAGGATCGAAACGTTGACCACAGAATAAAGCTACTTAGAAAACGTTGATTGGAAGTCCTGTGAGTGCTGATTTCTTCGGCTGTGATTATTACTTTTTAATCAGGCACCCAGGCATTCGTCCATTTATCGTGAGTGCTTCCTTTCTCTCCTTCTTTTTATATATATATATACTTGGTTTGAAGTTATTTTGGTAACCCCCACGGTAGGAGCCCTGAAATCCATGACGTACTTGTTTAGGCATTTTTACCCATGACATACATGTAGACGTTAAAGGGTTTTTAAAGTTGTAAGCTTATTTTTATCTTTGATCCATCAGTCCAAAAAAGTTTGTATATTTGAAATCCACAATAAGAAAAAAAAAAGTCCATGGTTGAAACATCACTTTCAGTTCGTCAGGCTCAGTGTAATCTAAAGAAAAATACTTATATTACTTACTGGGGTATATACACACTATAGTGATCAAAGCACAAGCTTTATTTGGTCAGCCTTTCAGTCAAAGGTTCTGGACACAACCAAATAAAGCCTTTACACTGATCTCTATTGCCCATCTTGAGTGTGTCTATACCCCCAAGTAATATATATATATATATATATATATATATATATATATAGATATAAAACAAAGCAAATAATCCATGCACTCTCCTTATCAGTATGGAAAAACTGGCCTGGGTGTCAGATCCCATAAGGCAGGGCTCAAAATTTCCACTCGCCACTAGCCAATGGCAAGTGGAAATTTAGCCCTGGCAAGTAGAAATTCAGCCCTGGTGGGTATGTTATGTCTTGCAGTGGCGAGTAACTTTTCAGGTCTGGCTAGTAGCAAAGGGCTTCAACTTTTAAGCCCTGCCATAAGGTATACATCCAGTTTGTATTTCAAGAACCGCAATCACAGAACTTCAAAATTATGAGAAATTGTGAAATTTATTATATCAACGTTTTGACTACACTTTGGGCCTTTGTCAGACCCAAAGTGGGGCTGAAACATTGATACAATAATTTGCACAATTTCTCATCATTTGGAAGTCCTATGAGTGTGGTTCTTGAAATACAAACTGGATGTATACCTTATGGCAGAGCTTAAAATATGAAGAGAGAGAGATAGACCGACCCTATTCAGGAAGCTAAAGGGATGGAATTCTGGACCAAAGCAACTGCACCGTAAGGGAAAAAAACATAAAATATATATATTTTTTTATTTTTATTTTATTTTATTTGTCCCCAATGGAGAAATTGGTTTGACTCAGAATTGCATTTCTTCCACTTCCATAATACAGCCCTTCCTCTTTTGTAATACCCACCGCCTTGTAGTGATGTCACTTCCTCTTTTTACCTGTCATTATATGTAAATAAATGTTTTGCATCTGATGCAGTTCCATGCAGAGAGAGGACATGACATCATCACTATGAGTTGTGGAATCAAAATAAAACATTGGATACGTTTAACCCTTTGAGTGCCGGAGGGATACGCTTTGCAATGCGTTGCGTACCACTCTGGCACTTAAAGGGTTAAAATTAAGCATTGGCTAACATTTTGGCTAGACTGTTTTTAATGTAGACTAAAATGTTTCTAAACTGAATTTGGGTGAATCAATTAAAGTGTTGGCACTCAAAATGTTAATAGGAATAAACATTTAGCTATTACTCATTTTAAAAGCAATAATTAATCATAGCTTAAAATTAAGTACACTTTGCAACATTATTTGTATCAAATCATCTGTTCTACAGGGAACATAGTAATATTTACATTGCTTTAAAATGGGGATTTTATCCTTTTGAATTCTAGCGAGATGACTCCATCTCATTGAGAAGCAATGCACTGGATATCTCTCTCTAGCATACATGGGGTTAAATGTCCCATATAAATCGTGGAGAATTTGGGTAACATTTATTTGTCGGCTCTGGTACAGTTGGTGTGCACCAGAATTGCTGCAGTTTTTATTAGGACATTAGTCCCATTGTATAGTATTGTCATTTTTTACTTCTGAGATCTGTGTAATAAACCACTGATATTTTTCCTGCAACAGCACCGGATTTATCAAGGAAAGTAATTGTTTTATATCGGTTTTCCAGATAAATCAGATTTTGCTTTTTTTATTTTCTTTGTACGGTTTTGTAGGAAGGAGAATGTTATAAATGAATTAAATATTATGTCATGTCTACTCATCAATCTCTGCATGCCATAGATACCAACACGTGGAGTGATTCCTGAGCAAAGAAAAGGTGGCACCGAGCACAAATAAATGTTACCAAAATTCCCTCTGACTTGGGTTTTTAAAGAAACACTAACAACTAAAATGATCTGGGATTATGGACGCTTCAAAGGATAGTAATGTTTAATTTTAAATGTGTTTTATAGTGTAGGCATTAGAAAAACAATTGCATCAATGTTAGTCTTATCTCTCAAACCTTTATGGTTTGAGAGATATAACCGGCTAAATCCCCCCCCAGACTGTTTCAGACAAGTCTGCCATATAGCAGACAGCAGGAGATTATGATCCTGGACCGGCTGGCGCCTCTTCGGCAGAGCCGAAATCGCTCTATTTATAATTCAGTACTTCATTGGAACGGTCTATAAAGTGTGCCTGGTTTGCAAGAACACTTTGTAGACCGTTCCAATTACGTATTTTTTTCTAAATAGTGCAATTTTGGCTCTGCTGAAGAGCCGCTGTCCAGGTAAAATGACCAGAATCTGCTGCTGTCCACTAGATGGCAGACTTGTCTGAAACAGCCTGGAGGTGGGACTTACATCGATGTAATTATTTTTTTAATGCCTACACTATTAAAATTAAACATTACTATCCCTTTAAATACCCTGTACTCAATAACTCAATAATAACATCTCTAAAAAGTCTCTGTTTTCTGTGGCTTAACCTGTGGAGTGCCAAACTGGTATCAAAAGGTTCAAATCTTGTAATCCATATGATCTCTAGGGCCTTCCATTTTTGTGTTTTGTAAGGCTCCCATTCCAGTAGTAATCTTGATAGGTGTCTCTGAAGTGATAATGTTTTACTGATTGAGATAAGATAATCACCTTTCTGAATAGAAGAGCGGAGAGTACTAATCTTAACCCTTAGGGTGTCAGAAAGGAATCCAACATATGGTGTTGCAATGCATTGACTACCTCGCTGGAACTCAAAGAGTTAATACATTAGTTCTGCCCAAACAATTTACCAGATTATATTGATACTAGTTTAAAAGCCTGTGAACACGGGCCACAGTGCCACCTAGTGGCCTCTGCTGGTGCCCTGGAGCTGGGAACGGAGACAGGCGGTGGGCCATGGGGAGGAGGAGTCTGGTAGCACCAGAGTCTTGGGCGGCCTCCCCCTGCGGCCCCTCATTCTCAGGCCGGAGCTAGTTGTACAACTCTTCCCTCGCACCGAGCGGTCCCAGGAAGGTGTGCAGAGAGGAGTCCGGTCCTCTGGTCTGAATTCGGAGTTCCCCATGCCATATCAGCCGCTGCGCCATCTTGTTTCCTCGACCTGCGCATTTGGGCAGTCTCTACTGCGCATGACTGCAGCGTGGACTGTCTCTACTGCACATGACTGCAGTGTGGGCTGTCTCTACTGCGCATGACTGCAGTGTGGGCTGTCTCTACTGCGCATGACTGCAGTGTGGGCTGTCTCTACTGTGCATGACTGCAGGGTGTGCTGTCTCTACTGTGCATGACTGCAGGGTGTGCTGTCTCTACTGTGCATGACTGCTGGGTGGGCTGTCTCTACTGCGCATGACTGCAGCGTGGGCTGTCTCTACTGCACATGACTGCAGCGTGGGCTGTCTCTACTGCGCATGACTGCAGCGTGGGCTGTCTCTACTGCACATGACTGCAGTGTGTGCTATCTCTACTGTGCATGAGTGCAGTGTGTGCAGTGTGGGCTGTCTCTACTGCGCATGACTGCAGTGTGGGCTGTCTCTACTGTGCATGACTTCAGCGTGGGCTGTCTCTACTGCGCATGACTGCAGTGTGGGCTGTCTCTACTGTGCATGACTTCAGCGTGGGCTGTCTCTACTGCGCATGACTGCAGTGTGGGCTGTCTCTACTGCGCATGACTGCAGCGTGGGCTGTCTCTACTGTGCATGACTGCAGTGTGGGCTGTCTCTACTGTGCATGACTTCAGCGTGGGCTGTCTCTACTGTGCATGACTGCAGTGTGTGCTATCTCTACTGTGCATGACTGCAGTGTGGGCTGTCTCTACTGTGCATGACTGCAGTGTGTGCTATCTCTACTGTGCATGACTGCAGGGTGGGCTGTCTCTACTGCGCATGACTGCAGTGTGGGCTGTCTCTACTGCGCATGACTGCAGTGTGGGCTGTCTCTACTGCACATGACTGCAGTGTGTGCTATCTCTACTGTGCATGACTGCAGTGTGTGCTATCTCTACTGTGCATGAGTGCAGTGTGGGCTGTCTCTACTGTGCATGAGTGCAGTGTGGGCTGTCTCTACTGTGCATGACTGCAGTGTGGGCTGTCTCTACTGTGCATGACTGCAGTGTGGGCTGTCTCTACTGTGCATGAGTGCAGTGTGTGCAGTGTGGGCTGTCTCTACTGCGCATGACTGCAGTGTGGGCTGTCTCTACTGTGCATGACTGCAGGGTGTGCTGTCTCTACTGTGCATGACTGCAGAAATCAGAAGCTAGGGGCCTGTCCTTTTGGCAGAGATGGGACCATTTATAGGTACTTTACCCTTCCACCAAAAGTCCAGAGTTGATTTATGTTTCAAAAATATGTCATGAAGGCTAATGAGGGATCTTAGAGATGAATTAGGTTAACACAGCTCTACAGTATAATTTGTTGTATTGGATGCTTTTTACTAGGCCACTTATTGTATATCAATTTATATTGTAAACACTAACTGGTGAATATATCAAAATCTCCATCGCTGATTGTGTTCATTTGTACTGTAGAAACCCTGTTCTTTCAGTTTTATTATTCAATCAAAACTATTATTAAAAAAAAAATCTATTTTCACTTTTTTTGTTGTTACTGTCTGTTTAACATCTTGTTGGTGAGATCTTTAATACAATGTGTTGGAGACCTCTAACATTGAAAGCCTCATTTAAAGCATTTAAAGTTTAATTTACATTAGTTTCAAGGCATGATGATCTATACATTTTTCTCTATCAATTTTTTCTGTGATTTGTCAATGGCAATGAAATACAAAAAAAAATTGTTGGTGATCAAGCAAATTAATTGGTACATTAATTGCACCTTATAAATTGGGCTGAAGTTTGGAAAGCAATGCCCTTTCACTGCTTGGTGTAGTGTTGCACAGAGTTGATTTAGGGTTGGATTCCATTGTAGCTATATTGCTGGTTTTATCTACAATCTTCTCTAAAGATGCCAGTAGAAATCTGTGATATAAAACCAGTAGCAACATTTCTCACCTGCAATGATATCCAGTCCTTAACCATTTACAGATCAGAGGTATTTTCAATGCACATCTTGGCAATCTGTTGCCTACCACGTCGCAAAGTGTGCCTAGTTTGCAAGCATACTTTGTAGACCATTCCAATTAAGTATTTCTTTTTAAATATCGCTATTTCAGCTCTGCTGTAGAACCACCTCAAGGCAGCAGACACAGATCTGTTCTGTTCAACCCACATTTTCTCAATGTGTTGTCCACCACTTCACAAAGTGTGCCTGGTTTGAAAGCACACTTTGTAGACCGTTCCAATTAAGTAGTTCTTTTAAAATTTCACTATTCCGGTTCTGCTGAAGAGCCGCCTCGAGTCGGCCGACACTGATCTACTTCTGTCAACTTTACAGCTAACATCAGGGAAAGGGGAGGGAGGGGGGAACTTTGCTGCAAATATCTCTCAAACCATAAAGGGTTGAGAGATGGGACTTGCTCAAGATACTTTATTTTTTTCCAATCTACAATATAGCAGCAACTTCTAAGTGGACATTACTATCCCAATAGGAATCTGTGATACAAAACCAGTAGTAACATTTCTTACCTGCAACGAAATACAGTCCTTAACCATTTACAGATCAGAGGTATTTTCAATGCACATCTTGGCAATGTGTTGCCTACCACTTAGCAAAGTGTGCCTGGTTTACGAGCATACTTTGTAGACCGTTCCAATTAAGTACTTCTTTTTAAATATCACTATTTCGGCTCTGCTGTAGAGCCACCTCAAGTCAGCAGACACAGATCTACTACTGTCAACTTTACAGCTAACATCAGGGAAGGGGGAGGGGGGGAACGTTAGCTGTGAATATCTCTCAAACCATAAAGGTTTGAGAGATGGGACTTGCTCAAGACACTTTATTTTTTTTCAGTCTACAATATAGCAGCAACTTCTAAGTGGACATTACTATCCCTTTAAGTATATAAACGACAATCTTTGAGTTACTGCTAGACCCTTAAACATAAAACCACAGGCCATATGCACAGAGAAAAGAGGTGCATGTTAACCTTACAATGAGATGACACCTTCAATGCTATGTCAAATGGGCAACTTCTTGATGACGATGTGATCGGTGTTATATACCATAATCTCCTGAAAGAAATGAACAGTTCTGAAGACAAACCAACTAGGGGATCAATAAAAATTTCCATTGATTTAAAGGAACACTAACACCAAAAAGAATTAAATAGGTTGAGATAACTTTGAATATTATGTAACCAATGTAAAAACAAATTATTCATATATTACATCTCTCAATATAATCCTAAACTTTGCTTACAGGGAACATTTGGTTAAACCTTTGAGTGCCAGAGGGATGTTCAATGCATACCCCCTCTGGCACTCAAAGGGTTAATGTTGTCTGTGCTGCTTATTTTGAGAGATAAGAGTTTAATCAGTTAACCATTTGAGTGCTGGAGGGGTACGCAACGCATTGCAATGAGCAATGCGTTGCGTACCCCTCTGGCACTCAAAGGTTTCATAGATTGTGATTAGTGCCCACTCTTCTTGTGTCCAGAAAGGCTGCTATCTTATCTCAGCCCTTTTACAGATAATCCAGAACAATTACTGGGAGCCCTGGAAATGACAGAAATGGCCGAGCCCATTATACGTAAGTCTAGATTTTAGTTCTCAGGAAACAAATAGAGACATTTTACAGTTGATAGCATGGAGTACAGGTTATTTAACCCTTTGAGTGCAAGGCGTAACCCACTGGCAATCAAAGAGTTAAAGGGATAATAAAATGTAATATATACATATATATATTATTGTAGTTGTTATCCTACTGAGTAAATCTTAATTATTCCCACCACTGCAAGATGTTTTATTCAAAAGTTATTGCATCTTAAAATCATGTGCATCCTCAGAAATGTTTCCAGGGGAGGGCAAAGCCAAAATATGCCCCTCCCCCAGTGGCCGGGCTGCCCAGACCCTATATTTATCTAAGTGTAGGGGAGGAAAGTGCCCTCTCTTGCCCCCCCTGCGGACCCCCATTCAGACATGATTCATTTAGTTGCAGTGTCTCTATATCCTGAAATATTACAGTGGCGCTGTTGCTACACCATCCTATGGAGGTTTATGGTCAACTGACCAGAGCTGTCCATAAACATGTACATACATTGCAGCAGCAACAGGGCCTGGTAACATTTCAGGACACTGGGATATTGCACTTAAACAAAATCAAGTCTGAGCTTTAATAACTTTTGAATAAAACGCCTCTGGGCAGTGGGATTACGCTATAATATATATTTTTACATATTAAGTGTTACTATACCTTTAAGGGTTGACATCCTAGTAAAAGGAACACTAAAAATTAAAGTGATATGTGTATATAATCAATGTTAATTTTACATGTTAGTGTTCCCTTAACTGGGACGTCAACTCTTTGAGTGCCTGAGTGGTATCCAACACATTGCATTGCAATGAGCTGTGTAACACACAAGAGAGGAAAACTCTTTGGAATCTAGAAAGATGTCCAACACATTAAAACTTATTGCGTTGGATACAGCGCTAGCAATTAATGGGTTAAAATGTCCAAGTCAGTTGGTGGGAATTTAGGGGATTTTTACTTATTTACTATGGTGCAATTGGTATGCTCAAAATGTCTCCACTATTGTCTTTATACAAATGGGCAGTGGTCATATGCCATAAACAAAAATGGACCAATTCTGAACTATCACATGTGGGATAACGTTTTATCTGGAGGTAGACTTGAATTCTGTTCAGTTGGCCAATTCATTCTTGTGCATCCTTTTTCCTTCGAGATGATGTGCTAAGAAGAACAATGTAAGATGCACTAAGGTGTGATCAGTTTGTGATAAAGTGGAGATAACTTCTCCAGTACCCATGGTAGTCTATGGAGCCTATGTACTAACATCTCTCCAATTTGAGTCATTTTAACCCTTTGAGCGACAGAGGGGTACACAAAGCATTGCAGAGCCCCTCTGACACTCAAAGGGTTAATGCATACCCTCCATACAATAACATAGGAACTGTAGACTTTAGTGCGGTGGATGGCAACCTGATGACCTCCAGTCAGCATCCCCTCAAAAGTGAGCATCCAGCACTGAAACAGTTAAAACTAGGCAAGTCAGCGTGATGCGTCGTTTGTTATTGCAACGCAGTCCTCCATAAACACTCCTCTTTAACTCTTTCAGCGCTGGATGACGGATCACTCACCTTACAGAAAGCGCTGCCTCCAGCCGTTGAGGACTACAACTCCCACTATCCCAGTCAACCTCCAGGGGCGTTATGGGAATTGTAGTCCTCAGTAGTCAGAGAGAATCAGGTTGCCCAGCATTGCCTTGCTGCATCTCGATCTGGAGTCATTCCGGATTGACCCAACTTCACCATAGAGGACAAATATTTTTTTCACAATCCTCATTGCTTCAAATGTGACTTTTAACCCCTTCAGTACGTTCAGTGTGTGTTATAAACGTATCTAGCATTTAATTTGCCAGAAGCCCCATTTATATGAATTAAAATAGTGTTTGTCACCTGTGTGTAGTTGTTCCTTGTCCATAATGAATACAGGTGTAAGTGCATAGCCCCATGTCTGTAGGATTAGTGAATGTTTATGATGCCACAGAGTGCCAACACACTGACCCTTCCACAGAGTTCTTCCACCGGTGCCAATGTGTGCCCACCGGGACAGCACAACACAGCACCTACTGCCCCATCACCCCTGTCTAGCTCAGTAATAAGAGATCACAGAAGTACCTGAGAGGCTTTAATCTCATCCGCTATGATTATGGACGCTACCCACAAAGAAAAGTGGACACATCTGCACCATAGAGGACACATAAAGTTCACAAAATCCCCATTGAAATAAACAGGTCTTTAACAAGCCTCGTTTTATATCAAAAGTTTTATTTACGCAGAATGGTGCAGTGAATTTGCTCTGAATTGTTCCATTTTGTTTTGTGCATATGGTTCTGTGTTGAAAACGCATGCAGGCATCTGTCAGTATTATCACAATCACCTGGATTTTCTAACGTGCCATTATGATGATGATGACGACCACGATGACGTCAAAGTTACGACAAGAAGATATGAAACTGCTGCTGATATTATTATTAACCATTTGAATGTCAGAGGGGTACGGAATGCATTGCAAAGCAATGCATTCCGTACCCCTCTGGCACTCAAAGGGTTAAGATGAAGCTGCTGATTATATTATTATTATTATTATTATTATTATTATTATTATTATTATTAATAATATCATCATCATCATTATTTTGACACACAACAAGCACCTCCCCTCCAACCCAGTGAAGAATTGTGTCCAACGTTCTCAAAATTAACTCCTTGGCTACCAGACAGCGCGCCACTCATCGTTTTGCAATGCGTTACACATCTCTCTGGTCCTCAGGAGTTCAGAAGGAAGAAAATGAATGCGAAAAATGCATCACTATTTCTTAACCCTTTGAGTGCCAGAGGGGTACGGGACGCATTGCAGAGCAATGCGTTCCGTACCCCTCTGGCACTCAGAGGGTTAAGGCCAATGCGTTCCTATAAGCCAGAGATCTGCCCATTCTGCATTAGCAGAAAAAAAAGGGAATTTCGTTATTTTACTGAAATAATTACATAAGCAATATTGAACTCAATGATGCCCTTATGATAACTGAACGCAATTAAAAAAAGATGATAGGTGGTATATTTTTAATACGCCTCTGGCAATGAAAAGCTTCATTAACCTTTTGAGTGCAAGAGATGTATCTACATCTCTGACACTCAAATGGTTAACGCCTCTATTCTATTTCTCTTTTACAATTTTATTATTATTTTTTTTTTTCGTTTTTTTTTTCTCCCTGCTATTTGCATAGACTATATAATTTATCCTGAGTGCAATATATTATCCCCACAAAAGCCATGCAGTGTGCTGAGGGGAAAGTAAAATCCATAGATTTTTGTCTATATGCCCATCAAACGCTAAGATCTGCTCTGGTAAATGATGCATGAGATGCTGGGGATGTGTTTGTTGTGTGAGTTTGAAAAGCCTCAGATTATCTGCAAGGTAGAGATAAGAAACACCATTTATTCCGCAGTACTTTAGAGCCAATTTCCAACCCCGCTCAACCCCATTCTGTAACCAGCCTCCAGGAGTCTGGGAGATAACGATTAGACTATTTATTATCTTCACAAGGAACAAAGATTAGCTAGCAGAGATGAAAAATTACCCCTGGATCCCAATAATAAGAGAGGGGAAAAAACTATTGGAGTTGTTGAGCCTTAGTAAGTCCCTTTAAATCACGTGATGCTGATTTAAAGAGCAAAGCCATTGCTTGTCATATTCACAAAATGCAGAATATGGCTGATTAAATGGCTGGGCAAATGGTTATATATATATATTTTTTTTTTTGCTTAGATGACATCTTTACTGCACAAATAAATAAATAAATGGAAACATCATTATCCCATGAAATACATTCTGAAAATAAATGCATTTTTCCCTCTATCCCTCTCGCCTTCTCATGCATAAAAGGTTATTTAAGTGAAGAATGGCTTTTTATTACGGAAACATTTTCCTTTCCAATAAATTAACAATAGTTTTGCGTGCCAGAGGGTGTTGGACACATTGGCTGGCACACACAGGGTTAAACAGAGGAAAATCAATGGCATTTTTTTTCTTATCCAGACACCAATATGTGGATATTTAATTCCCTGACCAAGAGGGGCAGATATGTTTTCTTATAGGGGTCAATATAGTCTCAGACTGATGCTTCTAGGCACCAAGAACTGGAACGATCCGATTCCATCATAAGGGAGAAAAATACCATTTCTCAACAGTTCTGGTTGATTGAAATTGGGCTTTTAACCCGCTGGATGCTAGAGAGTCTCCAACGCACCCAATGGGTTAAAAGCCCCATTTCAATTCATAAGGATTTTTAAGACAGTTTGCTCCATATTTGCCCCAATGATCATTATTTGGCAATCACGTGATTAACCCTTTGAGTGCCAGAGGGGTAGCCAACGCATTGCAACGCGTTGGCTTCCCCTCTGTTACTCAAAGGGTTAAAGGTCAACGATCGTGGCTTTTTTAACCATCTCATTTCAGGGCAGTCGGGGGTGTCACATACTCACATTGGTATCCACGTGATTAACCCTTTGAGTGCCAAATGGCTAGCCAACGCATTGCAATGCGTTGGCTTCCCCCTCTCTCACTCAAAGGGTGAAAGTTCAACAATTGTGGCCTTTTTAACCATTTCGTTTCAGGGCAGTGGGGGGGGGGGGGGTGTCACATTGGCAGTCACGCGATTAACCCTCTGAGTGCCAGATGGCTAGCCAACGCATTGCAATTGCGTTGGCTTCCCCTCCGGCACTCAAAGGGTTAAAAGTCAACAACCAAGGCTTTATTTAAAAGTCAACTGACGTTCCTATAGAGTAGACCCATACCTGTGCCCTTTCAGAGTAATTTTGTATTTCTTACAGTCTAGAAATGGTTATTTTACAACCCAGTCCTCTGCACCGAGTCCATCTCTTCTTCCCATCTGATCTCAGAGGATGGTGTGATAATGCAGTGGCAGTAATTAGGACAGTTAGTTTGGCTATGGTCTGCATGTTGCTGATAAGAATTATCTATAGCATATCTAGCGCTCTCTTCCCTCAACCCTATCACAAAGACAGACAGGAATGCCAGTAAAATAGGCTTGCTAACATTTTTCACCCCCATTATTATGATAATTTTTTTTTCCTATTAAATTTTTTTTAGCTGCAAGACTGGCTTTTGAATAGTTTTTTTTTTACATAGAGCAGGTTTTTTTTATTTAAATCATGCTTGTGAGAAGAGAAAAAGATAGCATTTTTGCCATTTTTAATTGTGTAGGTTTCATGTTTTAATAAGAATGTTTTCAAGCACTAAAATACATATTTGCATGTCTATCTAAGTGATGTACAAACGTTGCTCTTTGCTATCTCTTTTAGTTGTGTTTAACCTATAAAAACCATCTTTTATTGCTGTGTTTCCGACTGTTCTCTCTGCTGGAGCCCAAGAATACCTTCTCTAAACCTTCCCTTTTATACATTAGTTATGGCTGACTTCCTTAATAGGACTTAAACATTTGAAGATTTCTTTATTTTCTACAATGTCTTTGGTGATAGCTGTATTTTCATTCAGCTGATTTTATTTGCAGGTGTATTCAGCAATTTGATAGAAATGAAAAGAGGCAGACATGAAATGTTACCAGTGAGCAGGAAATTAAATACATTGATGTGGAATACAATATATATATAGATCTGGGAGGAGATTCACTAAGCGGTGATAAGGAGATGATAAAGGGGAGATGACTTCCCCAGTGATATCACCTCTCCAATTCCTATGTTCTTCTATGGAGCCTATTCACTAAGATTTC